>PVJS01009018.1:0-23205 GCA_004027185.1 Glis glis
ATAGATACATGAAAAAATGTTCAACATCATTAGCAATCAGGGAGATGCAAATCAAAACTACTCTAAGATTTCATCTGACCCCAATTAGAATGGCAATCATTAAGAAGTCAAACAACAACAAATGTTGGTGAGGATGTGGGGAAACTGGGACTCTTCTACACTGTTGGTGGGATTGCAAACTAGTTCAACCACTATGGAGATCAGTGTGGAGATTCCTCAGAAAACTGGGAATGGATCCACCATATGATCTGGCTATACCACTACTGGGTATCATACCAAAGGGATTGAAACTAGAAAACAACAGTAATATATGCATATCCATGTTCATAGCAGCACAATTCACAGTGGCTAAATTATGGAACCACCCTAGATGTCCATCAACAGATGAATGGATTAAAAAATTATGGGAAATACGTACAATGAAATTCTATTTAGCAATAAAGAATAACAAAATAACAGCATTTGCAAGAAATGGAAATATCTGGAGAACATTATGTTAATTGAGATTAGCCATCACAAAAAAAGAAGGGACATATGTTTTCATTAATATGCACAACCTAAGGAGTAGTCGGGACACAAAAGGGACTCCAATGACAACAGAGAACCCTCAGTGGTGCAAGCGAAGGGGTACAAGGGCAGGGGAAGGGCAAGAAAGAAGTGAATCTATGGAATTACTATCATAAACAATGTGTACATATGAGATTATACCAACATCATTCTCAGTGCTACATGTGGGGGGAGGAGGGGGGGGAGGCAGGGGGGAGGGACACCAAGAGCTGTGTGCATGTATGTTAACACCAAACTGATACTCATTGTGATGTGAGACTACAATGCACCAATAAAAACATATTTAAAAAAACAAAATGGAAAGAATAAATCAGGATCCACCCATAAATAGGAATGTTATACCACAATGAGGATGAATGATGTGTTGCTTCACATAACAGCATGAAACAACATGACACAGACACAATATTGAATGAAAAAAGCCTAATGCAAAAGAGGACACATTGCATGAGTCCATTTATGCAAATATTCTCTTGCTTGATTTGGGCACTGTTACCTGGATGTGTTCCATTTGTAAAAATTCACCAAGCTGTACTGTCATTATTTGTGCCCTTTTCTGTATGTATGTTAATCTTAAAAGGTTAATAAGGTGATCACTGTGGTTGCAGAAGAGAGAATAAATTGTGGGGGAGAGTAGAAGCAGAGGGAGCATTTAGGAGACTATTGAAATTTTCCAGGTGAAAAATTGTGAGTTCAGCTAGGGTGGTGGTAGAAATGGGGAGAAGTGGATGCATTCTAGATCTACATTGAATTAAGTACACTAAGTGGAAACACAAAATTACTGATATTTAACCTTCAAAAATGACAACTATATGGTTCAACCTACTAGGAATGGATTATAAGGGCATCCTTGACTCATTCTAGTTATTGTTTCTCTATTACATATGAGAACTCTTGGCTTCATATATTTATTCTTTGTGATGTTAAGAATAAAAGCTTAGGGTTTTACTTGAGAACAGATACTGAGTTTTAGTGACATCTATTCAAATAACTCTATTACTTTCACTAAGATGAGTTAAATTATAGTTTTTCCTCATATTTTTACCAATCCTAGAATTCATGCATAAAACGTAGGAGTAGTTATTAACATAGCTATTTAACTATCATGCTAGTATTATGTCCCATAAAGATGGTGATAATAATGACTATCAAAAACTTGTATTTCTTTAAATATCAGGAGTTAAGTGTTAGCACCATCATATGTGAGAATAAGCACTATTTGAGGATATGGATGTTAAATACCAGGTTTATTGGTTTCTTTCCTCCCTAGAACTAAGGTAGTTTTTGTGTCCATTTAGGAAGCCTTGAGTGTGTTGTCAGATTTCTGAAGAGAAGCGTGGGATCAAGAGGCCCCTGACTGGTACAGTGGGGGTTCTTTAAGTTGTGAGCACGGAGGTGTCTTAGCTGGGTGGCTAAGAGGTACAAAGAAGGCTTCACAGTGAATTCTGACCCTGTAGCCCTTTCCATTGTAACTGAATCTTCAGATTCATATCCACCAAATTGACATGTGATAGTCTGAGGAGAAAACAACCTTGGGAATGGTCTATTGAAAGTAATTTACTTCCTTATCTATCACGTTCTCACATGGCCTACATTCGTGCAAAGCAGTGGGAGTATAATACTCATATTCTGAAAGTCGAGAGGATCTAGGGAAAGGTATTTTCAATTGTATTCCTTTTCTCTCAATATATTTTTTCATATAAACATATATAAAGTGAAAGTGAAAGGTGATATTATACATATGCATATACATAGACATATATATGTATGCATACAGAGTATACTTTAACAAGCTTTGAATTATTTCTCATATCAGAAAAGCATGCTTCCTGGTTAGTATTAGATTTTCAGAATGCACAGATGGAACATAGCTACTGGAAATCATCCCAACTGTATTTATTTTGCATTGTGCTTCACCGAGTACAGAAGTCATTTAGAAGGTTCTAATTTTTTCCCCCGAGGACCATCACAAAATGCAGTCCCCAAAAAGAGGGGTGGGGTGGATGGAGGAAACCATCTGAAAATGTTTCCTTGAAAGACGCCCTTTCGGGCCTAGCTATAGAGTGAAATCAATACTGACCTCTGGATTTGCTGACCTGTTCGTGAGACAGAAACTAAAATGTGAAAAATTGAAAGTTTTCCCTGATGATAGATTTTCTTCCTCTTTCAGATGCAGCTAGTGTGAACAATCTAATGACTAGAAAGATCTTCAGACCTCTATATAGAGCTGAAGAATGTCATGTTGAGAAAGGGCATGCTTTCCCTATATCATTGTGCCTTAATCTTCTTAGATTTTTCTACAAAGAAATCACATTAATCAAATCTCCTTTCTGCTATATGAAAGGTGCAGGCTGACTAATGCTCGACTTTGGGTGAAATTGGATATGGAAGAAAATCCTGACTTGAAATAATACCAGGACTTTCCATAATCCTGTGTTGCTGGAGTCTTAGCTCAGGACTATAATTTCCAACTCAGATTTTGTGAAATCCCAGGGTGCTGCCAGTGAACCCAAGAGGGACTATGCACTCTTAAGGAACAAAAGTCCCCAATTTAATTGTATGTAAAAATAAAATGAAATATTTCTTTAAAAATGTTTAGGAGTAGGATTTATGTATGTGTGTTTCAATAAAGTAAAGAGCAGCAATTGTATGTTGTAGTACAAAATGGCAGAAACGACTGTTTATCTGGTTCATAAGCTTTCCTGTCTATAACAAAGACAAATGTATCTAAAATGTAATCTGACTTTAAAAAAACCAAATCCAGAATCTATATATCTGAAATATGGTTGCATTTTCAAAGTGGTTTTCATGGGAAATTATCTGCTATTTTAAAAAATCTATCTATTAATCAAAATATTTTTGGAAACTTATGAAAACTGTTTTTTTAAAAAATTGGTTCTGAAGCACATTTATTTGAATATATTTTGGGAGAAGGCTAAAGTTTTAGGAAAGTCCAAAATTGTTAAGAACTAAGTCTAGAAAGTGGGATATATGTTCAATATGGGTACTGTCGACTTAAAAAAAGTACACATATTAATTAATATGTGTGTTAATTAATTAATATGTTAATATGGGGTACTGTTGACTTAAAAATAGCACATATATTAATTAATCACATCACTTTGTACCCCATAAATACATATAACTGTAATTTGTCAATTTATAATTAAAAAATTAAAAAGCAAAGCAAAAACCAAAATAAAAAACCAAGCTTCATTCACTTGCTGTTAAATGACATTTTGTGACAATATAAATTTTCTGCTTCTCATCATACTTTTGCACTAAATTTTAGCATTTATTGATGATACTTGCATGAAAAATTATAGCAGTGGTATTTCCCATTATGTGATTTTTCTATTCAAGCCTTCTACATTTATTAGTTGCAACTCTACTATAAGGAAGAACCATCATTATTTTTATCAGTAAGAACTGCGTGGATTCTTACTTTATTTTAGGAATTATCCATTACTATAATTATTTATTTTGTTGTTCAAATATCCCCAAATTTGGCTATTAGGAGACCTTTTAAGTTTAAAGCCAGCTGGGCGTGGTGGCACACCCCCATAATCCCTTTAGAGGCTGAGTACTTTAGAGGCTGAGACAGGATCACAGGTTTTAGGACAGCCTCAGCAGCATTAGCGAGACTCTCAGCAATCTAGGGAGACCCTGTTCCAAAACAAAAATTTAAAAAATAAGGGCTGGAGGTAGAATGCCCCTGGGTTCAATCCCCAGTATGCATCCCCCCAACACACACAAAGTTTAAAGCCTACATTTCCTTTTTTTTTTTTAATGGTACTGAGGATTGAACCCAGGGACATTCTACTCTGAGCTACATCCCCAGACCGATTTTATTTTTTGTTTTGAAACAGGATCTTGCTAGATTGCTGAGGGTCTTGCTACATTGTTGAGGCTATTCTTGATCCTGTGATCCTCCTGTCGCAGCCTCTCAATTACTGGAATTACAGGTGTATGCCACCATGCCTGGCTTAAAGCCTACATTCTTACCCACTACTCTCAACTTTTTCTCTGTAACTGTACTCATTTACCTTAGAAAGGTCCCAGGCAATCTTGACTTTTTTCTGTGTGTGTGTGTGGTACTGGGGATTGAACCCAGGGGCATTCTACCTCTGAGCTACACCTCCAGCCCTATTTTATTTTGAAACAGGGTCTTGCTGTTTCAAAATAAACTAAGTGGCAGAGGGTCTTGCTAAGTTGCTGAGGCTGGCCTTGAATCTACGATCCTCCTGTCTCAGCCTCCGAAGTACTGGGATTATAGGCATGTGCCACCACGCTCGACTCAATCTTGATGTTTAATAGACTCTCAGTCATACAGCTAATAGGAGGCCTATCTAGGCTTCTGAATATGATTTGGTCTTCTTTTAAAAAATAAGTTCCCAATTGGTCATACCTCAGGTTCACTTCACTTTCTCATAGTTTTTACTGCATACTTTACATAGGGATATTTTCCAGCTTTAAGACTATTCAAGATAAGTATCCTATACATGTGGTAGAGATTCACCTATTTTCAGTATTTTTAAATATTTTTAATTTGAGCTAACATTCATTGCAAGGTGCACTGTAGAGAAAAAAGTGAAATGAAACATATTTTGTGATCTTAACCAACTGCTATCCAACGGGGCAGAGGAAGCATATAGGAGACATTATGATATTGCTATAGCAGGATGTGATAAGTATTTGAACAAAATGTTTTGGGAACACGAGAATAAGTTTCATTCCAACTTGGGGGTGGGGTTAGGGTGATGGAAAGGGACAAGGCAGACGAGGGGGCCTGTGAGATCTTCTCTGAGGCTTACTAAACAAGGGCATAGATATGAATGTTAATCTGAAGAAAATGACTGCCAAGCAACTTGTTTCTTTTACTACTTATCGTCATTCTTTATCTTCATTTTTCAAGACTAAGTTTCTTTTTAGTTTCAAAAATTCTGAAAACCAAAGGCCAGAAAGATTTCCATTTTCACTACTAATTGCTAAGACATGGAACGAATGCTGACCCAGAGGTGATAACCTATGAGTATAATGGGTTGAGTTTTTATCATCTTGCATTGTACTGTCATCCAGCCTTGAGAATGGAGAACCAGAGTGAGCCTGGGATGGGAATGTCTTATATCATCCTCCTTCCTCCTTGGCTTTTCACTTCACTTGGCAAAAGTAGAACCAACACTCTATATTATCTAACTGGGTTTCCAGGGAGCCCCTGTCATGATGTCCCATTAGGAGTTATCTAAGCAGGGAAGAGGATGATGAATTCCAGACAGTTATTGCATTTTTTTTTCAGTTATTGCATTTTTAAGCAATAAGAAAATCAAGAGACAATTTTGGGAAGGTGCAGTGGTGGTAGGGGCTCTCACTGTGCTTCATGCAAACAGTTGCCCTTTATTAAAGTGAATTTCTTCTTTTAGCACACAGTGCAACTGCTGCCTGGGTCCCCCTTTCCCTGCTGCTTTTGATACCCAAGGCAAATGGGTACCAAAACGGGTCGCTCCTGAACACCAGGGATGTGGCTAGTTGGCCCCTGGAGGTTCTCTGCTGAGTTTTTTGATGCCTTGAAGTTCTTCAGGCTTGGGGTCTGCCAGCGAGCAGGGCAAAAAACATAGTTGTCTGGGTGAACAAATAAGTATGTGAGAGAAAAATGTAACGAGAAAGCCGGTGAAGGCTCACAGACCGGCGAGGAGTTAGAGAAAATGCCATGTGTTTTGTATAGAAAATAATAAATACACAGGCAACTTTTCTTGGTTTATGGGTACAAGTTTTCTAATTTATAACTGAATAAATTTTATATAAAATAAATTTTATGATGAATATAAAATGCATGGAAAAGGATTGGTCCTGAAAAGCTCTTGAAAATTATTTATTGCTAAATGATTTCAATACTCTGGCATCTAGTGAAATGGGAATTGTGCCATCTTTACAGTCCTCTTATTAGGAACATAAATACCCAGAAATACATATATATGTATATAATGGTTTTTAATGTATAATTCATGTTCACATGTATAATTTATATTCCAACTGATAGTGTTCTGTCTGGATGGTTTATTTGTGATTTGACATGTGTGAAAAATCTTAGAAATATTTAAAAGAGACTTTTTCCCACCTTCTTCTGTTTGCTTTCTTCCATCCAGGCATAGTCCAAGAACATAGAGACCTAAATGTACACTTGATTTGTAGAAAAGAAATCGAGGACAAAATTCTCTCAAACCTTCTGTTATGTGGTTTAAAAACATGTCATTGCTTTTACATCCTCAACTGAAATTCTTTTGGCATACATATGTGGGTATATGTACACATACACATGCAATCTCACACTAATCCTAAAGATGAGATGGGAATGAGCCTACAGGAAAATAACCCCAAAATGGTAGAATTTATGACTATAAAAATTAGTCATAGCCGAGCGTGGTGGCGCACGCTTGTAATCCCAGTACTTGGGAGGCGGAGACTGGAGGATCCAGGTTCGTTGCTAGCCTCAGCTACTTAGTGAGGCCCTCTGCAACTTTGTGAGACCCAGTTTCAAAATAAAGTATAAAAAAATAGGGCCGGGGGTGTAGCTCAGAGGTAGAAGGCCGCTGGGTTCAATCCCCAGTACCGCAAAAAAAAAAAAAAAGAAATTAGTCATAATAAAATAGTGATTGAATCTATGGAATAGGACCGTGTTCTGTTTGTATCACAACTACCACCTTCAGAAGTTCTTTTTACTTGGGGGTGGGTATATCAAGACAAAGGGTTTGCTTGATTCTTGGTTCCTTAGAGAGCTGAACTGTTTGGCCAGAGTTATGGAAAAGGGATTGTGTCACAAGTGAAGTTCTGGTTCCAGGACTGTTTCCAAATATTCCTGCTTTGGTTTTCGGGGTAAAGGGATGAGGGTGCTTGAAGTAGTCTTTTTGGTCAAGCAGTTTAACAGGCAGTAGATCGGGTGCCAGTTATTCCATTTCGAAAGGATTTGCCTTTGAAGTGTGTGTTCTTCAATATGCTTTTCCAGCCAAACATATGCCTGTGATTTGAAATCAGCTTAAGAATTTTCTTTCACACTTAGTGTTCATGTTTAGTTTGCTGGCATTTCAAGATGCAGAATAAACTTTTCTGGTTCCTAAGTCCCCGCAGTGATATCACCAATCAGGGTGAATCTCATGGGTAGACTTTAGATGTCTCTGATTCTAGATATACACTTGAAAGTTATTTTTTCAATGAACTTCTTTCTGGGCAATGGTTAAAGAAAAATGTGCTCCAGCTTGCATATATTTTGCATCATCTCTACTAGAATTTTTTCTTGGAAAAGTATTTCCTATTTGTTAGCATTGTTTTAGTAATTTAAATTTCTTATTCTGTCAGGATTAGAAGTGTTATTATTGACTTCTTGACCCAGCCTTGTGTATAGCTGGTGACCTGAAACTCTACTTACTGGATTAGTTTCCCTTGAGAATTCACCAAAGGTGTGGGAGCAAAAGATTGAAGACTTTGAGATCGTTATGTGTCCTGTCTTGTTCTGGAGAGGCGAGGCTTGTTTTTGATAAGACGTCTTATCCAGAGTGGATACAATGTCCATGACTCTCTTAGTTTTATGAATGGTCATTTGGATTCGGAGGCTGGAGGCTGGAGAAAAAGGCCAAAGTGAGAGCATCAGTGCATTTAGAATGACTGTGTGGGGATCTCCTGGGAAGGAACCAAGCGGGGCGGGGTTCTATACCCAGGGCTTCAACAGTAGGTCTTAGGTTTACTCTTCAAGGACACTAATTTTCACATCTTGAAGGACCAATTTTAGTAGACATCTTCCTAAAACTAAGTAAATTCATTAATTCATTCCTCCCTTCCTTTCTTCCTTCCTTCCTCTCTATTTCTTTTTTCTTTTCTTTTCTTTTCTTTTCTTTTCTTTTCTTTTCTTTTTTCTCTCTCTCTCTCTCCTTCC
Organism: Glis glis; assembly: GCA_004027185.1. Lineage (NCBI taxonomy): Eukaryota > Metazoa > Chordata > Mammalia > Rodentia > Gliridae > Glis > Glis glis. Next base: position 8,492 of record PVJS01009018.1, read on the forward strand.
TTCCTTCCTTCCTTCCTTCCTTCCTTCCTTCCTTTCTTCTTCTTTCTTCTTTATTTCTCTTTCTTCTCTCAGCCTTTCTTCCCTTTTTAAAGAAAATGTTCTATGGTATCAGGGATTGAACCCAGGGGTGCTCTACCACTGAGGTACATCCCCAGCCCTTTTTATTTTTTATTTTGAAACAGGGTCTCACTAAGTTGCCCAGGCTGGTCTTAAATTTGAGATTCTTTTGCCTCAGCCCCCTGAGTTGCTGGGATTATAGGTGTGTGTCACCATGCTTGGCCACCTGGTTTTTTAAGTTGATACCCTTTTGTGGATTCAGGCAACTTCTCAGAATAGACCTTTGTCTAGATCTTTTTCCTACACTCACCTAACTAGGTGATTCTCATGCCTTGTGCCCCCCATGGCAGGTGCCACTTTGTGTCTTCCCTGTCATGAAATCACTGTTGGCTCAGCAATGGCCATTTAGATTCAAATGCTGGAGGCTGGAGAAAGAGGACAAAATGGGAAGAGGTACTTCTCACATAAGAGACTGACTTCTCTTGAACCACTAGTTTCTCAGTTCCTCTCAGTGGATCCTCACCATGTCCCCTGGGCCGACTGTCAAGTGAAACCAGGATGTCAGGTGGGCTGTGATGGGTTCCCGTTGGTCCAAGGTAGCAGCTGTGTCTACTCCTCTAGGCTCCAGCCTCGGAAGGCCCGGTGCTTCCAGATACAGACTTTCAGTTTTCACATTCGTGATGAATACTTTTAAGACATAAAGTGTGTCTTCCACACATGAATCTAATTAGGTTATAAAACATATAGAGATTTTAGGAAAATGGCTATCTATCTTCTCCCTTTCTTCTTTTATGATTTCACATTAGCCCACATTTTCAGCTAAATTAAATTTCCACCCCACCTACCTTCCTTCAAAAGACAATCAGTTACCAAGATTATTAAATTCAATATAGCAGTTCCTTCTATAAGAGGTTGTCTTCATTTATTGTATTCATTCAGTCAAAACTCATTTTGGTAACTTCTATGTTGATAATTGTTGCATGAAGCAGTGATCATATAATGATAAATATGTTATGAGTTTTGCCTTCAGGTAGGTCATGATCTAGGAAGGGGTATGGCATATTAATAATTAACTTTAAGCAAGGTGTGGTGACACACGCCAGTAAGCAGTACTTGGGAGGCTGAGACAGAAGGATTGCAGGTTTGAGGCTATCCTCAGCAACATAATGAGACCCTGTTTAAGAATAAAAAAGAACTTAAAAGGGGCTGGGAGTAAAGCTTGGAGGTAGAATACCCCTGGGTTCAATCCCCAGTCCCCAAATAGTAGAAGTAATAATAATAATATAATAATAATAATAATAATAATAATCTCTAATAGAATGTATAAAATGATACTTAACTGGCTCAAATAAAGTGCTCTAGGAACAGAGAGGAGCTTTATTCTTTCAGGGAACTAGGCAAAGCTACCCGCAGGTGACAGCATTTGAAATGTATTCCAATAGTTCTGATTTCAGCTTTGAAGGATTGGGGTTAGTCCAGTCATGGGATTTCATCCTAGTAAATGAACGAATTACAACCTCAGAGTCACTGTGTGTTATTATATTAGTAAGAGTAAGGGAAATATTGGACTTCATTTTTGTCTTCAAGGATAGATCCAAATAAAAAAAGGAAAGAAAGAAGATGCTGACTGGGGTTTATGAATAAGGTCACTATAATAAATGGCATTTTTTTCTTTTTCTATGAATGCCTAACTTTTTATAGCAGACACTCTGAAGGGAATCGGAGTTTTTTTATTTGGAATGAGATGCTTTTAAGAAATATGGAAATACAGAGATAAGAGAAAGAGAAAAAGAAAGAAGGCATTATGGTTTTGGAATTTCCGTGTAGGACATGCTTGGGATGGCTGTCTGACAGGAAGGGGAGCAGGGGGATTTCTTGTGGCTCTGATTTCAGTAACCAGTCTGGTGGTTTATGGGCAGTGGGCTGGAAGGAGCTGCTGGAGCCCAGTGTGTGTGTCTTGAGTCATTTCTTGGTGATAAGGTGGAGGGGGGGGAGAGAGAGAGAGAGAGAGAGAGAGAGAGAGAGAGAAGATATTTTTATCAGATGGAAATTCATTAAAAAGCATTTTCATACAAAGATCCTTTTACCCATTTTAGAAGGAAGCCCTGGGATGGAATTTAGAAAGTTCTGACATGAAGATTTGTTGAAAGGAGTTTCAATTGACTAAAAAAAAAATCAGGATCTTATTCTTGATATAATTTCAAGAGATGAGCTTATTCAGTTCAAGGAAACAATTCCTCTAACCTCAGGGGAAGAGAATAAGGTACTGCCCAAACAGCATCACAACTATCCTCTTGTCTTTCTTGCCCACTCTCTGCTTCATGTTTTTTGTCTCAGTGCCTGAAGTGCTGGGGGGAGGAAAAAAACCTCTTCAAGTGTGCCAGGGGCCGCTGCCTTTCCAGCCCTCCTGAAAGCCAACTGGTTAGATGAATCACTGAATGTCTCTCCACTCTGTCTGCTCAGCACTGTGCAGCCCTGGATCATATCCACATTCCTACCTTTGACTCTAAACTGAAGTTAGGACTTGCTTGTTCCTTTTGGCACATTTTCAGATCGTGAGCACATTTTATGATATGTCCATCTGCACAGCTATCTAAATAAGAGCAGTCTTATGGGGAGTGTGGCTGAGAGTTCACTTCAGATCCCTCACAGGCTCCTGCCTGCCCGCCTCTTCCAGATTGGCAGCTGCAAATGAGGTCACTCATGACTGTGCTCAATATGGTAGAAGGGCCCAGTCACACATTACACCTGGGAGTGTTGAGTACTGCTTTGAATCGAATGCCTAGTACTCTTTCAGTGACTTGAACTTTGAGCTGTGTTGACTTGTCAGGGGGACAAGTTAACAAATCTTAGCTAAATAGTTTGTGGTATATTAATAGGAATGTTAGATAGTGCCGTTCCATGTAACTCCTATCATTATGCATTCTTGGATTGAAAATAAGCCAGTCTCTCAACAGTTTGGAGAGAAAGCCTTAGAACTGGCCCTTTGAACACCATGAAAAATGATAATGATATGTAGAGATACTCTGAAGGGCATCTCTGTATCCTCCAACTCGCTAATGTAAAAAATATGAAGGAGCTAGATGCTTGCTATAAAAATACAAATGTGAACTAAACCACCACTTTTTTTGGTATTAGGGAGTGAAGCCAGGGGCATTCTACCTCTGACCTATACCCACAGCCCTATTTTATATTTTATTTTGAAGCTGGGTTTCACTAAGGTTTTACTGCATGCTAGCCTGGAACCTGAGCTCTTCCTGTCTCAGCCTCCCAAGTACTGGGGTTACAGGTGTGTGCCACTACGCCTGGCTAACCACACTTAATAGATGAAGATCTTTCTACTTTTTCCCAATTGGTTACCAAAGTAATTAAATCATAACTGCTTTAATTTAGTGTGTTAATGCATACTCTGTAAACCATTATGGAATCTGTGACATTCCTATTCTGTAATCAATAGCGATGTTAAGAAAAGAGAGAAAAAATGATTAGTAGCAATGATAAACATTTAATTAATGACCATAAAAAAGGCAAATGCTTGTGAGGACATGATTCATTATTGGATTTTTAGAGGGCAGATCTCCAAAGAACCACATGTCAGTTACAAACTAGACTTAGAAAGTTTTCCAAGGACCAGTCATATATTGAATATCTTGCACAAAAACAATGTGATTGCTTCAGAACTGCTGGAGAACACCGAATGATGTCATAAGTAATCTTAATCCTTAATTAATAATGAAAGGGTAACAGGCAAAAGAGCTTTGTTCCTATTCAAAAATCATAGGCCATTAATTGCAACTTACAAACAGAGGTAAATCTTTCAGCCTTAAATTATGAATGGCATTGAAATGTGGTATTATTATTTAATGCTGGGTCACAGTTACTCTTTGCCAGCAGCAGCGCTCACCTTTGAGTTCCCGAGGTAGAGCAAACATATCCATTATGCAGTGTTGCTTTGGATGCAGGCTTTTGAAAATTCTATCCTTAAGTGTTCAAGTGATGGCCGATCTGCCCATGCATGTGGTAAGGATGAGTTACTTGGCTTTATTCTATGGGAATGGGAAACTGGTAATCAAGTGAATCTTTACAGTTTATAATTTTGCTCCACAATGGAAAGAGATGGGTAGGTAGCTTGTGTATTTCATTTGATGATGTGTATTTGCCCTTTGAAGGTCAGTCTCTTCATAGGAGAATAACTTTAGGTGTAAAAAGCAAATTGCCTCATCTCCAGTTGACTATCGAGTATTGGCAATAATTAGATACCCAAAGGAATGTTCATTTTTCACATTATACTTCTTTTTGAGAATGTGAACAACTCCAGGTAGAATCTTGAAATAAAAGATTTTCTTTGTATCCTGCATCTAAATCAAGCTTTCTTAGAATTTAGTACATGATACTATTTGGACATAATTTTACCCTCTCAGCAAGACAACCCACTGGGACATACATGGGACTTCATAATTTGCTTGAAGTGTCTCTCCTTGCCTGTACTGCATCTATTTTGCAATCAAGCATATGATATGAAATTCATCATCATCATCATAACCTCAGAATATTAGAATGGGTTGTCAAGGAAAGTTGTAGAGCACTTCAAGAGCTTAGATAATTTTTTTTCTTGGATGACTGATATTCAATTGCATAAAAGCAGATGATTTCTAAAGATTCTTTCTTGTGCTCAATGTTAACATTATACAGGAAGCTATTCTTCAGAGACATGAAAATTAATATAATTAGCTAAAATATTATTTTATTGCTCAATAACACTCAGGTTCTCCCTAGCCCTGAAATATTCTATCTACTTTCCTGATAATGTCTGCTTCTGGATTGTGTTGAGAAAAACTGTTATTTTCATTGCTGAATTCCCTGCTGGTACCTTGGTTTTAGGCTATGACATACATCACAGCATTCTATTGAATATTTAAAAAATTTTTTTTGAAAACTAATTCAGAGTGGAAAGGAAATTGAACACAAAAATGTGTAGATTATTTTCTACTTGAAAAAGTATGTATCGATAGTATAAAATTAGAAAAGATGAAAAAGTATAAATAAGGAAACAACACCCACTTCTAAGACTCATGTCTCCCTTCAAGACACTAGACTTCTATTAGACAAAATTATTTGAAATATATGGATGATTTTTCACCTAACTCAAATTATAAATGATCTGTTACATACACATCTTTACCTGGTTGTGACAGCTCAGCTGGGTGGCTCTGGAGGTGGGCATAGAATACACTCTTCCCTCTACTTCTACTTGGGATGCCCTTCAATCCCTTAGCTTCTTCATTCATTTTCTTCTTGAAGTTAGACTTTTTTTTTTTTTGCAGTACTGGGATTGAACCCAGGGGCATTCTACCTCCGAGCTACACCCCAGCCCTATTTTTTTATTCTTTATTTTGAAACCGAGTCTCACCAAGTTGTGGAGGGCCTCACTAAGTCGCTGAGGCTGGCCGTGAACCGGATCCTCCTGTCTCAGCCGCCCAAGTACTGGGATTACAAGTGTGCGCCACCACGCCTGGCTCTTGAAGTTAGACTTAATTGCTACCTTTGTAGTTTCTTTTTCCTAAGCCTGCTTCTATCTGACATGGGAAGTAGGGACTACACTGGAGTGGACTGTGGAAGAAGGATTGGTGGGGTGGAGAGGCAAGTGGAACGAGAAAAGAGGGCTGTCCTATCTGGACTTGTTTGCATTCCCTTCCTTTCTTATATCCTATTTTAACCATATTTTCCCTCTCCCTCTTCCTTCCTTCCTTCCTTCCTTCCTTCCTTCCTTCCTTCCTTCCTCCCTTCCTTCCTCCTTTTCCTTTTTTATTTTTGGTACTGGGATTGAATCCAGGGGCCTTCTACCTCCGAGCTACACCCCCAGTCCTTTTTATTTTCGGTTTTCAAAACAGGGTCTCACTAGGTTGCCAAGATTTTCACTACATTGCTGAGGCTGTCCCCAAACCTGTGATCCTCCTGTTTCAGCCTCCCAAGTACTGAGATTACAAGTGTACATCACCATGCCAGGATCATATTTTTAATCAGTACTAAATTAGAAGCTAAATTCCAAACTTGAAGACATTAATTTCTTATTATATGAATATCTCTCAGACATATACATTTATAACTATCTATTTGTCTCTGATTTTTCTGAAACTTCTAGCTGTCTTCTGGGCATTTCCACCTAAAACCCCAAGTTCCTGAAACATGATATGTACTCTCGCCCCATGGTAACCTCAGCTGTTCCTCTCAACTCATCACTCGTTGTAGCAGTTAAATTAGTTACTGATCTTGAAGTCTGGATGCTACTTTTCACTATTTTCTCTTGCTTTCCCACATTCAATTAGTTGTCATTGTCCCTCCTCCTCCTCCTCCTCCTCCTCCTCCTCCTCCTCCTCCTCTTTCTTTTTCTTGTATCGGGGATTGAACCCAGGGGCACTTAACTTCCAAGCTATACCCCAAGCCATTTTAATTTTTTTTATTTTGAAACAGGGTCTTGCTAAGTTACTGAGGGTCTTGCTAAGTTGCTGAGGTTGGTCTCAAACCTGTGATCCTCCTGTCTCAGCCCAAGTGCTGGGATTACAGGTGTGCGCCCAGGCTTTCAATTAGTTCTTAAGTCCTGTCTCTTCTGAGTGGAGCTGTGATAACATGTGATCATCTTCCTTGTACACCTTGCTGTGTAGGGTTTGACCTCTCTCCCTGGCTCCCTGATATTACTCTACTTAATGCTACACCAAAGGACTTTTAGCAGGCCCAAGGTAAAAACAATGCAACAATTAAAATGATGCTCTCTCCATTAAATTTTAAATTCAACAATAGTCTTTTGGTTTGTTACTAAGCAACTTGTCAGCACTAAATTTGATGTCTTTTGATTGTTCAGGCAGAGTGTTCCATTAATCTTAGCATTGGTTCTTCTGCTCTGGAAAATGTAAATCATTGCTGAGAAAGATGGAGTTTCTTCAATGAGTCATCCTAATATGCTCAGGCTGTGAGATATGGACAGAGAAGTGTGCCCTTCCAACAGAAAGATTCCTTCCTCATATTGTGCCTGAGTTTTTTCATAGGACACCAGCCATGTCATCCTTACTGAGCACAGGCACTTCTGGTTAAGCCCCGACTAAGTGTGTAGTGTGATACCTGACTTATTTCAGTGACTCAGTCTCCTTTCTTTTTTATAACTGATCGCAGTTGGGTAATTGCTTTAATCCCTATGGGAATGTGTATTTTGCCAATACCAGGGCATTCCTTTTTAGAACATTGCCCATGGGAGTCATATTTATGAAGACTGATTTGAAACAGACACCTGTTTACCCAGGAGAGGTTTAGATGCTATTGAAATCTGGTTTGTATCAGGTAAGATACTTGTTAGTTTGAGCAAAGGAAAACAAAATGATTTTTTGGGGGGCAGTTAATAGTATTCTTATGTATTTGGATAAATGGAGGTCAACACTGGTTTAAAATTAGGCAAGCTACTTAGTATATTTCTGGGCTCCAGGCTCTCCCAGTCCCTTAGCTGTGTTGATCTGGTATTTGAAGGTAAGTGATTCTGACACTGGTGGAAAAGAACGTCCTTCTTAAATTGTGCAGTGCTGTGCCCAGGCCTTCCCACGTTGCTAAAGCAAGGCTAGCCATTCCTTTGTTTCCTTCCTTCCACTGAGAATAGCTTTAGACTAGAGAGGTTGAACACATGACCAACTCAGGTCTGGGTAGCTCTATGATTTTTAAATTACCCTTATTTATTAAATAAGCATGAATCTAAATTCCAAACCGGAAGACATTCATTTTATCCCATAACACTTAGCTCTGAATATAGGAGAAATACACCTGGAAGAAAAGAAAGCGTAACTTTTGTTTGAAAACAATCCTTTGTAAATCTGCTATGAACTCATTAAAAATGATGGACCTCATTTCTTGAAGACCATCTATTTCACATCTCATGCAGGATGTGATCCTCTATGAGCTTTTAGATGTACATCTGCTCTTTTTTCTGATTATGTTCATTGCAATTCCTTTTCACCAAAAAACCTTAAGACTGTCTTCACATTTTTTTTTGTGATGCTGGGGATTGAACCCAGAGGGGTTCTACCAGAGGGGTTCTACCTCCGAGCTACACTCCCAGCCCTATTTTATTTTTTATTTGGAAACAGGATCTTGCTAAGTTGATGAAAGCCTCACTGAGTTGCTGAGGCTGGCTTCGAACCTGTGATCATCCTGTCTCAACCTCCCAAGTACTGGGATTACAGGCGTGTGCCACCATGCCCAGTTCTGTCTTCACATTTTAAAATGTGAAAATGTCTTCTTTGCACCTGACTTCCACATTTAAGAGATGTGATTTTGAAGGAAGCTTTATTATTCTATCATGGAGGGTTGATCAGGGAACATCAATAGAGAGATGTCCATGATGACTCTCTTAGTCCATTTTCTGTTGCTACACAAAATATTTGCATCCAGGTAAATTATAAAGGAAAGTTTATTTTGGCCCTTGGTTCTGGAAGCTGGGAAGTCCAAGAATATGGCACTGGCATCTGCTCAGTTTTTGGTGAAGCCTTCTTGCTGCTTCCTAACATGACACAAGGCATTGCACGGTGCGGTGAGAAAGAACAAGCATGCTAGCTCAGAAGAGGAAGAACAGGAAGCTTTTCTCCTCTTCTTATAAACCCACTAATACCATCATGGGGACCCTACCCTAATGACTTCATCTAATCCTAATTACCTCCCGAAGGCCTCACTTCAAAATACCATTAACATGAATCTGGAAATTGAGTCTCTAATACATGAACTTTTAGGGGACATATTCAGACCATAGCATCCTCCCATCCATGTGCCGGATGGAATGAAGAGCACAAGCCTGGCCCTTGGAAGAGGAGCGGTGCTAGTCCTGTATCTTAGTTATCTTACTGGAGTACATGACTAGCCTGGAACTACAGAAAGGCAGGTGGATTTGTAGCCAAGATTCATGATTTCAAGTCCTGACTGTACTACTGACCAGCTTTGTGATTTGGACCAAGTCACCAAGTTGCACTGAGCTTTTGTGTCATTACTGTCAAGTTTTTTGTTTTTTTTAATAATTTTATTGGTGCAATATAATTATACGTTGTAGTGAGATTCAAAGTGATACACTCATATAGGCATACAACATCTCTTAGTGTGGTTTTGTTGCCATTAATTATTTCACAGGTTCTTGTGAGGATTAGATGAGACCATGCATAAAAGGATGAAAAAAGTGATACAAATGGAAGTGATTGCCAGGCATTGTGGCTCATGCCTGATCCCAGTACTTGGGAGGCTGAGACAGGAGGATGGCAGGTTTGTGGGTAGCCCCAGCAACTTTTCGAGACTCTCAGCAACTTAGCAAGACCCTGTTTCAAAAATAAAAATAAGTCAGATGTCCCCCCTAATATGTGGAAGCTAGATAGAATGGGACTTAGAAGGGACTCCTGACAAAGAAGAAGAAAATTTTAGATGAACAAAGAAGGTGATTTAACTGAGGGAGTTGGGAGGGGAGTGGAGGGAAACACACTATAGCACATGATGTACATACACAAACTTATAAGACTCAATCACTATGCGGAGCATGAAAGGGAGGGAGGGGGGAGGGAATAGGGTGGGATTTGAGGGAGGGCTAAATGTGCAATGTGTGCATGTATGATGCTGCTACCCTGATGTGTATCAAAATGTATAATTACAATGCACCAATAAATGAATATAAAATAAAAAATAGAAAAAAATAAAAATAAAAGGGGTGGGGAGTAGCTCAGAGGTAGAATGGCCCTAGATTCAATCTCTAGTATCAACCCCCCTCCCTCAAACAAAAAACAAAAATGAATGGAAGTAATCACTATCACAAGATCATTATGTCTTTATAGCTTTACTTGATTTTCTACCTTAAGTTTAATATTGTTGGAAATTAGTTGTCTTTCTCTTATTCTGCTGCTGGTAGCAGAAATAATTGATAGATATTTGGGACTTCAATTGCAGTCTTTTGTTGGGAATAACCCAAATCCAAATCCCTGCAATATATCTTTACATTACAGGTATTAGAAAAGATGTACAAAAAATTCAACTAGTAAACCATAGCACCTCCTGGCATGTATAACCCTTGTCCCACCCAATCTGGATTTAGGACTCTGAATAGAATTTCTTTTAGACTTAAAGAGTAGACACATATGAAAGAAAACTTAGGATCATGGCAGTTGAAGCTTATGATGAATTAGGCCTTTATTTTTAAATTTTCTTTTTCAAGTTGTTTCTAAAGAAGGCAAGTGATACTTAATCAAATGACCTGCTCTTATTCAGTAACTTGGCTACAGGTCCAGGTCTGTGACTATAATCTTTAATTGATGGATATTTGGTTTTCATCTATCAATAGCTTGTCTAAAGGAAATTATATTTAGGAACAATTATCTGAGAGTCATGCTCCTTGCCTACCCATTTGGGTATTTTATCTTAGGATTTAGTTAGATGACTAAAGGCATATGTTACTTTAGTTTCTAAAGAATGAATGCCCTTTCCTGAACCATACTCAGATGTTATTTTCTCAGCTTTTAAAAAAAGTGGTTGCAAGAAAAAGCATATGAAATAAACTTTTGATTTTAGTAAAAATGCTCCGGAGGACATTGTCCACGTCAGTGTGCCCAATAGAAAGTATATGTGAGAGCTTTCTTTGAGGATTTAATCCCAGGAAAAACTTTATCTTTTCCAAGATATGCTTTTTAATAATGAGAGCTGTGTAATTGCTTGGTTGTGCTTGCTGGTTACCCAAGCTTCAAGAAGCTTGGAGCCAAATCTGAAGCTCAATGATAGCATTGTTGACTTTAATAGCTAGCTTATTTACATTTTACTTTTTTGTTTTTATTATTATTTATATATTTATTTAGAAACAGTCTATTTTTTTACATTTCTTGGTGCATTGTAGTTGTACATTTTGATAAGTGTCAGGGTATCAGAAGCATGCATGCACACATTGTTCATTTAGCCCTCCCTCAAATCCCACCCTATTCCCTCCCCCTTCCCTCTTTTCCGTGCTCAGTATAGTAATTGACTCTGGTAAGTTTGTGTATATACATCATGTGCATTAGTGTATTTCCCTCTTCCCCCCTCCCATCTCCCTCAGTAAGGTCACCTTCTTTGCTCAACTAAAGTTTTCTCCTTCTTTGTCTGGAGTTCCTTCTAACTCCCATTCTCCCTAGCTTCCACATAATAGGGAGAACACTCGACTTTTCACTCTTTGTGACTGACTAATCTCACTTAGCATAATGTTCTCCATTTCCCTGCAAATGATGTAATTTTGTTCTTCTTTATGGCTGCATAAAATTCCATTGTGTACATATCCCATAGTTTTGTGATCCATTCATCTGTTGATGGACACCTTGGCTGGTTCCAAAGTTTGGCAATTGTGAATTGTGCAGCTATAAACATAGATACCCATGCATTAGTCTGGAAGTTTGGTTTCAGTTCTTTTGGGTAGATGCCTAGAAGTGGTATTGCTGGGTCATATGGTAGGTTCATTTCCATTCTTCTGAAGATCTTCCACACTGTTTTCCAAAGTGGTTGCACTAATTTGCAATCCCACCAACAGTGTATTAGAGTTCCTACTTCTCCACGTTCTCACCAGCACTTGTTGTTGTTTGTGTTTTTAATGATTGCCATTCTAATTGGGGTTAGGTGAAATCTCAGGGTAGTTTTGATTTGCATCTCTCTGATTACTAATGATGTTGAACATTTTTTCATACAATTATGGGCCATTTGTACTTCTTCTTCTGTGAAGTGTCTATTTAGTTCGCTTACCCATTTTTGATTGGATTATTTGTTTTTTTAGTGGTGATTTTTTCAAGTTCTCTGTATATTCTAGAGATTAGTCCTTTATCAGAGGAGTAGCTGGCAAAAATCTTCTCCCATTCTGTCGGCTCTCTGTTGAGGTTCTTGATTGTTTCCTTTGCTGCACAAATGCTCTTTAGTTTAATGCAATCCACGTATTGATCCTCATTTTAGTTTCCCGTGCCTTTAGGGTCTTGTTGAGGAAGTCTTTACCTGTGCCTATGTGTTGAAGTGTTGGGCCTATGCCCTCTTCAAGTAGCTGCGTGGTCTCTGGTTTGATTTCTAGGTCTTTGATTCATCTTGAATTGACTCTTGTACAAGGTGAGAAAGTGGGGTTTATTTCTATTTTTCTGCATATGGTTAGCCAGTTTTGCCAACACCATTTGTTGAAGAGGCTATCTTTTTTCCAGTGAATGTTTTTAGCCCCTTTGTCAAAAATCAATTGGCTGAAATTATGTGGATTTATTTCGGAGTCTTCCATTCTTCTTCATTGGTCTATGTGTCTGCTTTTGTGCCAATACCATGCTGTTTTTATTACTATGGCTTTGTAGTATAGTTTGAAGTCAGGTATTGTGATGCCTCCTGCATGGTTCTTGTTGCTGAGAATTACTTTGGCTATTCTGGGTTTTTTGTTGCTCCAAATGAATTTAAGGACAGATTTTTCTATGTCAATGAAGAATGACTTTGGTAATTTAATGGGTATTGCATTGAATCTTTAGATCACTTTTGGAAAAATGGCCATTTTTATTATATTTATTCTGCCTACCCAAGAGCATGGGAGATCTTTCCATCTTCTAAGATCTTCTTCAATTTCTTTTTTCAGTGTTTTATAGTTTTCCTTGTAGAGGTCTTTTACTTCCTTGATAAGGTTTATTCCCAAGTATTTTATTGTTTTGGGGGATATCGTGAGTGGAAATGTCTTCTGGATTTCTTTTTCAGTGGATTTATGTTTAGCATACAGAGAAGCTTCTGATTTTTTAAGATTGATTTTGTATCCAGACACTTTGCTGAATTTGTTGATCAGTTCTATGAGCCTTTTAGTTGAGTTTGTTGGATCTTCTAAGTATAATATCATGTCATCTGCAAATAGAGATAGTTTCAGTTCCTCTTTTCCTATTTTAAGGGGAAATCTCGCAGTTTTTCCCCATTCAGTATGATGTTGGCTGTGGGCCTATTGTATATTGCCTTTATGATGTTGAGGTATGTTCCTTCTATTCCGATTCTCTGTAGTGTTCTTATCATGAATGGGTGTTGGATTTTTCAAATTCTTTTTCAGCATCAATTGAAATGATCATGTGATTTTAGTCTTTAGTTCTGTTTATATGGTGGATTACATGGATTATTTTTCGTATGTTGAACCAGCCTTGCATCCCTGGGATGAACCCCACTTTGTCATGATGTATGATTTTCGTGATGTGGTTTTGAATGTGCATTGCTAGTATTTTGTTTGGAAGTTTTGCGTCTAAGTTCATCAGTGATATAGGTCTGTAGTTTTCTATTCTTGAGCTGTCTTTATTTGGTGTTGGTATTAATGTGATGTTGGCTTCATAGAATGTATTTCTATTTCATGGAATAGATTGAGAAGTATTGGGATTAGTTCTTCTATAAAGGTTTTATAAAATTCACCTGGGAAATCATCTGGACCTGGGCTTTTCTTTGATGGTAGGCTCTTTATTGCTGTCTCAATCTCTAATTGCTATTGGTCTATTCACATTTTCTATATCTTCTTGATTCAACTTAGGAAGGTTGTATGTGTCTAGAAATTTGCCAATTTCTTCTATGTTTTCCATTTTGTTGGAGTATAGTTTTTTAAAGTAGTTTCTGATAATCCTTTGGATTTCCAAGCTGTCGGTGGTAATATCACCTTTTCATCTCTTATTTTAGTAATTTGAATTGATTCTCTCTTTCTTTTTGTTAGGTTGGCTAGTGGTTTATCTATCTTGTTTATTTTTTCAAGGAACCAGCTTTTGGTTTTGTTGATTTTTTGTATTTTTTTATTCTCTACTTCATTGATTTCTGCTCTGATTTTAATAATTTCCTGTCTTCTACTGGCTTTGGGGTTAGACTGTTCCTGTTTTTCAAGGGCTTTGATGTGTGTCATTAGGTTATTTATGTGGTGATTTTCTGTTCTTCTTATGTGGGCACTCAGTGGTATGAATTTTCCTCTTAATACTGTCTTCAGGGTGTCCCAGAGATTTTGATATGTTGTGTCTCTGTTTTCATTTGTTTCTAGGAATTTCTTAATTTCTCCCCTTATTTCTTCTGTGACCCATTCCTCATTCAGCAGTGTGGTGTTCAGTCTCCACATGTTTATGAGGTTTCTCTGGGTCTTCTTATAGTTGATTTCTAGTTTCATTCCATTATGGTCTGAAAAGACGCAGGGGATTATGCCACAATTTTTTAACTTGCTAGTACTCACTTTGTGGCCTAGGATATGGTCTATTTTAGAGAAAGTTCCATGAGCAGCTGAAAAAAATGTGAATTCAGCTGTAGTTGGGTGGAATATTCTGTATGTGTCCACTAGGTCCATTTGGTTTATGGTGTTCCTTAGGTCTGAGGCATTTTTTACTGACCTTTTATCTTGAAGATCGATCTAGTGGTGTGAGAAGGGTGTTGAAGTCTCCCAATATTATTGTATTGGGATCTATGTGTGATTTAGTGTCACAAAAAATTTCTTATATGAAAGTGGTTGCACCTATGTTTGGGGCATAAATGTTGACTATTGTTATATCCTTTTGCTGGATTGTTCTTTTTACCAGTAAGAAATGACCTTCTTTGTCTCTTCTCATAAATTTAAGTTTGAAGTCTAATTTGTCTGATATCATAATTGCTACTCCTGCTTGTTTTTGAGTTCCGTTAGC
>PVJS01009018.1:23305-51598 GCA_004027185.1 Glis glis
ACCTTTAGTTTGTGTATATCTTTACTTGTAAGGTGTGTTTCTTGCAGGCAGCATATAGAAGGGTTGTGATTTTTAATCCATTTTGCCACCTTATACCTTTTTTTTTTTTTGCTGTACTGGGGATTGAACCCAGGGGTGTTCTACCTCCGTGCTACACTCCCAGCCCTATTTTTTATACTTTATTTTGAAACCGGGTCTCATGAAGTTACAGAGGGCCTCACTACATAGAGAGAGAGAGAGAGAGAGAGAGAGAGAGAGAGAGAGAGAGAGAAGGAGAGAGATTGAGAAAGAGAGAGCGAGCTGAGGCTGGCCGTGAACCCGGGTCCTCCGGTCTCCGCCTCCCAAAGTACTGGGATTACAAGCATGCACCACCATGCCCGGCTACCTTATATCTTTTGATTGGGTAGTTGAGGCCATTTATATTCAGCGTGAATATTGAGAGATGGGTTTTAATTCTTAACATTTTGAGGTTTAATTTCTGTATGAGGTAGTGTTTGTTCTTTGCCTAGTTGTTTGTTTGATGGAAATCATTGTTTCTCTGGTTCTGGCATTTCCTTATTATTTCTTCTTTGTAATTAATCTCTTTAATTAGTGCTGGTTTGGAAGACATAAAATCTTTCAGCTTCTGTTTATCATGGAAGGTTTTTATTTCCCCATCAAACCTGATAGGTATCTTTACTGGGTAGATATATCTTGGCTGGAAGTTGTTTTCTTCCAGAGTTTGGAATATGTCGCTCCAGGCCCTCCTGGCTTTCATGACTTGGTTTGGAAGGTCGGGAGTGATTCGTATTGGTTTGCTTCTGAATGTTACTTGGTCTTTTGCTCTTGCTGCCTTTAAGATTCTCTCCTTGGCCTCTACATTAGTCAATTTGATTATTATGTGGCGTAGTGAACCTCTTCTCTGATCTTGTTTATTAGGGGTTTTATATGTTTCTTGTACCTGTGTGTCGACCTCTCTTTCTATGTTTGGAAATTTTTCTAATATTACTTCTCTGAATAGATTATTGATTCCTTTGGTTTCAGCTTCTATTCCCTCTTCTATGCCTATTATTCTTAGGTTTGCTCTTTTAAGACTGGCTGAGATCTCTTCAATATCCAATTCATGCTGTCGAATTGTTTTTTCTAATTTATATACTATGCATTCATTTTTGGAGAGGTCATCTTCTAAGAGTGTGATTCTGTTTTCCATGTGGTCTAGTCTATTGTTGATGGTCTGTATTGATGCCTTCATTTCAATTATTGCATCTTTCACTTCCTTCATAGCTTCTTTTTGATTCCTGTTCAGGGTGTCGGATTCTTTGATTATTTGATCCTTCATTACTTTTAGGCTCTCTCTGAATTCTTTTTGGAAATCCTGTATCATTTCTACTATTAAAGTTCTGAATTGTCCTTCTGGCAATCTTTGCACTTCTGTGTTGGCGGGTTCTGTTGTTGTGGGATTGTGGGGGCTCATTGTTTCTTTGCTATTCTTCCTTTTCATGATTTCAGGTTTCATATGTTTATATATTTGTTGCTTTTGGTACCTCTCTGTCACTCTGTAGGGTTCCTATACCTAATCTCTCTCCCTTTATAGTTTCTTATCCTGGAGGTGGACAGTTGTTACTAGGGAGCCTTAAAGGTGAATAGCCTTTACTGAATGGTTATTCTCACTTGCTCGGTATAATGTCCATTTGCAGGCCCAATTCTTGGTCTCCTTTAGTGATTTGGACCCTTGCCTGGTGCCTCTTACTACTTGTGCAGGCGACCAGTTCCGCTATTGCTCCTCTCACTGCAAGTGTGGGTCTCCGCGGTCTTAACTTGGGCTGTCCCTATGTCTCTCTCTGTCTACACCTATGGCAGGTGTCACCAGCAGGGGGCCCTGGGCTTGTATCTCTCTTTGCCTACAGAAGCTGCGGGTGTTGCTTTGACCCGATTCTGTGCAAACACCAAACTCCACGTTTTCCACAGAGAGGGCTGGTTTGGTCCAATTTTCCCCAGGTACCACAACCGTTTGTCCTGTGGTGATCCCTGGGGACTCTATAAGGGTGCTATAACCCGCGGACTGCAAGTCTGTCCCACCCAAATGTCGCCAGGGACTGTCTGCTTATCCATGCATCTACCGCTTCCCACCGCAGACCCCACTCACACCTCTGCCGGGGCAATCCGCACCGTCTCAGACCCCATGAGTCCCTGTGGCTGCGCTGGGTGGTCTCCCCCCGGGGCAGCTCGTTGACTTACAGTCTCGTTGAGCGCTGCTCTTAATCTCCAGGGGTGGGGATGGGCTCAGCTGCTGCTGCAGGTTCTGGCCAGGCCTCCAGGCACTGGGGACTCTGCCGAGCGTGGATTGAACTGCTGCTCGCTTTTGTTGCTGATGCTCTGTAGTTGTTGGTTTTATAACAGGTCCCTGGCTTCTTTGTTGGTGGCCTGCTGGTAGCTGCTGGCGTGGTCTGACCAAAATGGTGCCGCTGCCGCTTCTGCCGACACAGCAGTTCGGGTCTGTGTCATGCTGGAGCGAGTTGCTGCTCGCCTTCACTGCTGCTATTCTGCAGTTGGTGGATTCACAACAGGTCGCTGGTGTCTCCGTTGGTCTTGTGTGGAAGCCACAATGCTGGTGGCCACCGGTCATTTTACGTGATGCACAGTGTGGGTGACTCTGGCTCTGGTTCCCTTGGGCTTGGTCGGCGTTCCCCCTCGGTGTCAGGAGATGATACAATTTTCTCACCACTCTTCTTTCTGAAACAATGAAAACACCTTTGTTCCTCCAGTGCACTGCAAAGTCATCTGGCCTGCTCTCTGGGAAAGCCTTATTTATCTCTGAAGTCAGCCTCAGTTCATTGCCAATTAGCTGGAGTCAATTAAAATGGGACTCCATGGAACCAATCTGATTGCAAACACACAGGCAAATGGGCCTGGGAGTCGGCATTTTGTTACCAGTTGATCACCCAGGTGACCCAGGTTATGTTTATTCAAGATTATCAGTGAGATGGGTCACCTCAAAGCACTGGGAAATACACCAAGTGAGGTGTGTATGTAGGTTTGTATTACTTTGAACCTCACTATGATGCATAATTACAATGCACCAATAAAAGTAAAAAAACAAAAATTCTCAATAGTCCATTCCAAAGAGAGAATATCCAAGTCTCCCACCAAATGGGTCAGCAAACCCCAGTTTGAAAAATTCTGGTGTCAGTCTATTGATTTAGAGTTCTAGGGTGATCATGAACTCTAATATGATTTCTGGAATAGACTGTTTTTAAGACATTGTTTTTCTGGGTGGTTGGGCCATATTTTAAAGAAATCTTCAGAGTCTTTTTACTTTCTTTGACTAGTTTGGAATTGTACCTGGTGGGAGGCTCATAACGGGACCTCTTTATTCTAGAGAAGACCAGACAAAATTTGCTTTGCTCTCCTTTGCTCCGTGGTGTTTGCATTTCCTCGCCAGACGTGCTTCTCTTCCCTCTCAGGTCAAGAAATGCAACAATGTTCTTTTTATTTATTTATTTATTTTTTTGCGGTACCAGGGATTGAACCCAGGGGCATTCTACCTCCGCGCTACACCCCCGGCCCTATTTTTTTATACTTTATTTTGAAACCGGGTCTCACGAAGTTGCGGAGGGCCTCACTAGGTAGAGAGAGAGACAGGGAGAGAGAGAGAGAGAAAGAGAGAGAGAGAGAGCGAGCTGAGGCTGGCTGCGAACCCGGATCCTCCGGTCTCCGCCTCCCAAAGTACTGGGATTACAAGCGTGTGCCACCACGCCCAGCACAATGTTCTTTTTAATTTAACTCTATTCTTGTCTCATTTGCTGAGACTCTCATATCTGTTTACTTGTGTTCTTGTCGTATGAATGACATTCAGTAGGAATATTACACAAGACCCTCGATTTTGTTCATTCCTGCTTTCTGGTAGAGTTGAGTGTGGATTTCTAGGAGTGAAAGGTTAACACAACTGCCAATGTAATTGTGAACCTTTGTCTCATTATTCACAACTTCAACTATCAACTAATGTTTTTGGCAAGTCAGGGTCTTTACATAGATCCCGAAAACAGTCTTTATAGTTAATATGTATGAATAGTATTGATAGAAATGGCTTTCTTGAGAATTTATAATCTGCCTGTGAGATATTAATACAACTAAAAATTAGCACAGTTGGGGAACTTTGCTCCAATCAAAGTGAGAAGTTTTCCATTGAATATGCATATGTATATTTATATGTTTTTGTGTGTGCTATGCACGCATCTATGTGTATGTTTGAATTGTATGAAATTGCAGCTTCTGTAGGTAAAAAACAAATATCAGCAATAACATACGGTTCACATGTGTATTCATATACATTTCACATTTTAGCTGCCTTACAAAGATAACGTATAGTTTTCTTATAAGACGACAACTGAAGCTGGGCCTTGTGGTGGGTGCCTATAATCCCTGTACTTGGAAAGCTAAGACAGGAGGATCATAGGTTTGAGGCCAGCCTCAGAAACTTAGCGAGACTCTACTTCAAAATAAAAGTACCCAGTACCCACCTCTCCACACACACACATACACACACACACAAATTAAAAAGGGCTGGGGATGTAGCTCAGAGGTAGAATGCCCTGGGTTCGATTCCTAGTATCAAAGCAAAACAACAACAACAAAATCAAGCCAAATATATATGTGTGTGTGTGTGTGTGTGTGTGTGTTGCTGGGGATGGAACCCAGGGCCTGTGTATGCTAGGCAAGTGCTCTACTACTGAGCTACATCCCCAGCCCAATAAAATTTTCTTTACATAAACTATTTTAATCTTGAGAGGTGCTGGGCAAAATACTGCAACAGGAATGTCCTATCTCACAGCAAGCCTGGAATGACTTCATCCTTCATTTAACTAAATTCTTTTAGGGCCCAGGGTAACTCTGTCCATGAAGACTGTTATCTCCATTCCAGTGAATAGTGAGAGTTCTTTCCACTAAACTCAGTGAATTTTCCTTCGCTATTTTTATTTTACATTTTTTGGTACTGGGATTGAACCTAGGGGCATTCTACCTCTGAGCTACACCACTGGCCCTTTTTATTTTTTATTTTTATTTATTTTTTACTTTTTATTTTTGTGGTACCGGGGATTGAACCCAGGGGCGTTCTACCTCCGGGCTACACCCCCGGCCCTATTTTTTATCCTTTATTTTGAAACCAGGTCTCACGAAGTTGCGGGGGGACTCACTAAGTAACTGAGGCTGGCCGCGAACCCGGATCCTCCGGTCTCAGCCTCCCAAGTACTGGGATTACAAGCGTGCGCCACTACACCCGGCTTTATTTTTGTTTTGAAGCAGGGTCTCACTAAGTTGCTGAGGCTGTCCTCAAACCTGTGATCCTTCTGTCTCAGCCTCCCAAGTACTGGGATTACAGATGTGTGCCATTGTGCCTGGCTGCTATTATTATTTTAGCAATTCTGTATTACTTTCATTTTAAATAAGTCATGAACTCTTTGGATCAGAGACCATACCTTGAGTCTACAGGATTTGTGGCTTTGGCTGAGCATGTGCGGTGGAGAGCATTCTGAATAGGATTTAATTATTTAAGTTGGTGGAGTAAGAAGAAAATACTTTCAGAGAACAAGAAGTGATGCATCTTGGGAAATCAACCAAGGATCAGCCCGCTTTCAAGGAACTTATAGTCTCCACTGGGAGACAATGCGGAAACTCATGAAAGATTCAGTGAGGCAGAATCATCAGTGATTCACATTCTCTTAACTGTCCTGTTCCTGGCAAAATGGTCAGAGGAAGCCTAATCAACCAGGCTGGGTAAGCAGAGTGACGAGATCTTCACCTGTTGATTTTAGTATGACAGTGGTATGCATTTAACTGGCAAATAACTCAAGTCAGCCAGTTATTTGGTTTGTGTACTTATATTGGTAATTGGGTGACCTTTACCATGCTGGAAGTATTTTAAGACATCTTTGAGTAACCTACAAGCATAAAAATCTGATTTTTAATGTGTCCTAACATTCACCAATACCATCTTCAACAAAAATGCCTCCTTATCTCACAAGTCAATGATGGTTCTGATCATAGCTCAGGAAAGACCTTCGGGTAATTAATGATGGTGCTTCATCTGACAATTTTTCCCCTCTTGTCCTTCTGTTTGTGTAAAATAACTCAGTGCCCCCAAAGAAGAAGAAGAGAGATAATGGTTCATAATCAATGCTCATGGACCAGACACCTAATCCGAACTTAACCAAAAGTCAATATTTAGCTGTACCTTATCAGTGTGGAAATGTCAAGCACAGGAAGAGGAAAGAACAAATTTCCAACTGATTTCTCGTTCTTATGTTTTTTGTGTTCAAAGCCCTGTGGAAGAGTT
Organism: Glis glis; assembly: GCA_004027185.1. Lineage (NCBI taxonomy): Eukaryota > Metazoa > Chordata > Mammalia > Rodentia > Gliridae > Glis > Glis glis. The sequence continues at coordinate 29,619 of PVJS01009018.1, forward strand.
TCAACATCAGATAAGACAAAACAGCCTTTGGGGGGAAAAAGACAGCAAATGACGATACCTGCAGCTGCGGAGACCAGTTTCTGAGAGGAAAATAGATGCAGGAGATGCATTCTAATCTCTCTTAGCAAATTCCCTTGGTCACCTTTTTTTTATCCTTATTCACAGCAGGCAGCCTTTTCCCCTGGCTGGGAAGAGTCATAATTTATTGCTACCCAAGACAATCGACACAAATTGCTTGCATTCTAAATTTGCTATGGCTGGAAGTAAACACATCAAAAATGACTAGAAGGGCGGTGGGTCTGAAAAACCAGAGATCTGCTAGGGTTGCCCTGAAGCTACAGCCTGTTAATGCACACAACAGAGATTTTCAATATTTTAAGAACTTCGGAACCCTTTCAGGATTTTATCTTGCTCCACGGGACTCCAGTTGACCTCACCCATATAATTGCTGTTGAAAGTTGTATTTTGTTAAAAAACAAGGTTCTGTCGGAAAAACCTGTAATGATACTGGCATTTAATGAGATGGTTGAACTGTCTGTCAGCATCGCACCATTTGGTTGTGAAAAATGGAAATAGTTTACGAAAGATAGGCAGTGACTTAAATGGCTAAATATGCATTGTTACTGACTTTTTAAGGAGTTGTGGGTGGGCTTGGCATTTCAAGTAATATATACATAACAACCTGGAAATTGTTGATAGAGCAAACATCTTACCTAGGAATACAGCTAGAAAGGACCTGTGGGAATGATATTCATAGAACAATAAGGCAAGAGAATTCATCAAGAGCGGGACCAGCCGTCTCAAATTAACTTCATGTGGGTGCTTGTTAAAATATACATTGCCTCAGCCTTCCCCCTAGAGATTCTGATTCAGGGTGTTAATTAATTGGGAGGCCATTACGCTGAGGAAGCTCCAGTGCCCGGGCTTCTATGTAAGTAAGCAAACCGAAAAACTCAGTGCAAAAGGTAAAATGTTTAGCCAATCAGACCCCCCACCCCAGCCGACCTCTAGGACATCCCCCGCTGGAACGATCTGGGTAAGGCTACTGCTCCCCTTTAGCCAATCAAGTATTTGCTTTGCGTTGCTTCTGTGCTCACTCTAAAATGTCCTGTTTTCAACTGCGTATGGGCTGGAGCTGCCTGATTCATGAGGCGCTGAATGTGCCTTCATTTGTCTTTTAACAAGGGAGACTGTGGTGGGACTGGAAGCCTGTATTTTAAACAAGAGTCCTGGGAGATTTTTCCTTTGGGTAGATCTGAAAACATTGCTGTATGGCATCTGAGCAAAATGCAGGTTATACAGTAGGTACCCAGAAATGTAATGAACAAATGAAAGAAGACGTAGGAGGAGGCCAGGAAGGCAGTCCCAGCCCCTGGTTTTGCTGCCTGCTCAGTGTGCCAGGGCTCCTGGCCTTGGATAGATAACTTCTAGTCATGGCAGAAATGACCCTCTTTGAAACTGTTTAAAGGTTACTTTTTTTTTGGTGGTACTGGGGATTGAGTCCAGGGGCATTCTACCTTTCAGCTACACCACCAGCCCTATTTTATTTTTTTATTTTGAAGCAGGGTCTCACTAAGTTGTGAAGGGCCTCACTAAATTGCTGAGACTGACTGCGAACCTGTGATCCTCCTGTCTCAGCCTCCCAAGTACTGGGATGACGGGCGTGTGCCACCATGCCCAGCTAAAGTTAAGTTTATGAATGTCACATGGAATTATACTCCTTCTCCCTTGTCTGGTGTTAGGAAGTCCTAGTGACATAAAACAAAAGACTACATCTTAAAAAAGGAACGAATGCTAAGTGTTAAGTACAGCAGCCTTGTTCCTGCCTCCCTTAGGAAGAAGTCTTATTTTTGTGTTTTCTGCCACAGTAAGTCCCACCAGGTGTTCACCATCCTTCCTCTTTTGTGTGTGTGTGTGTGTGTGGTACTTGGGATTGAACCCAGCGCAGGGACGTTCTACCTCCGAGCTACCCCCCCCAGCCCTTTTATTGTTTGTTTTGAAACAGGGTCTCTCTAGGTTGTTGAGAGTCTGGCTACATTGCTGAGGCTGTCCTTGAACCTGTGACCTCCTGTCTGAGCCTCCTAACTCCTGGGATTACAGGCATGCACTACCATGACTGGCTCATTCTTCCTCTCTAACCTGTCTAAAGGCACAAGAAAAAGTGGTGTCAGAGTGGTAATCTCATCTCCGTATGAACAGCGCAGCTCACAATTTCTGTACTATTGGACAACAGCCTCATTCTTGCTATTCAATTGCTCGTCACATTACCTCTGTTTTGGTCTCCAGGGGAATCATTTGATTGCTCTGTGGCAGATGGGAAGGATATCCCTCCTCATCATTTACTATATTACAATAGAATCCTCAGAAATGTTGGAGCTGAGTGGCATAGACTGGATGTGAGACAAAGAAGGTGGAGTCCGTGCCTTTCTTCCAACGTTCTCCTGAAGAGCTTGGGCATGTGGTGGATGTGGGGTCTGGACTGAGAAGACACAATCACCCCTTTTGATCAACCTCGATGGCTGCCCATCATCATGGGGCAAATTTAGGATCATGCAATTTCTATTGAGAAGAGGAGCAAGAACACAGGACAGAAAGAGCTCTAGGGAGTTTGTTGAAACATGTCATGCCCTATCTCTGTGACTTACCAGAAGATTTTTAGTATTATTGTGGGGAAACTCAACAAGGCCAAATTAAGGAACTTTGCAGGATGTTCCAGTAGTGGTTCTTTATAAGAAGCACTTGGGGAAGTATTAACTATCCAAGTACTCAGGATTTGCCCCATCCCAATTAAGTCAAAATTTCTGTGGGTATGACCCAGGTATCACTTTTAAAATGTATTTCTATTGTATTCTATTTTTATTAATCTTTTATTGATGCATTATAATTGTACATCACAGTGAGATTCATAGTGATACATTCCTATATGCACATAAAACATTTCCAATGTAATTCCAATGGGCAGCCCAATTTGAGAACCAGTGATTTTCTAGGCTGATCATATTCAGTGGATCTTTTCTAGTTATATGATAGTCCTTTTGTCTGTAATGGCCCTTCATCTCTTCTTCTGGTGAAGACCTGCGCATCTTTAAAAATCCACCACCAATATACTTTCCATTGATAGTTCATTCATTTATTCAACAAATATTTCCCCCAAACTGGTTGTTCACTCCCCTGTGGCAATTCCACCCAGTATTAGTACTTAATACATCTTAATCATTATTATTATTCCTTTACAGACTTTGGCTTCTTTGAAGTCAGGACTTGCACCTTATTGATTTTTGACTTTTGTAATATATTTCTCTTTATTCTCCCTGTTTCCTCACATCCCAGCTCTGAAATGCTTATTCCACAGACATTTATTGTTCAATAATAATAATGGACTGTAAGATTCCTGTGGTTTGATTTTTGAAAGTAAAATCATGCTTTCAGGTTTGCTTGTATGGCTCTTCTCAGAGATGCCCACCATTGTGTGAGCCTTTTGTTTGCAAAAGCGCTGAATGATACCTTCATGGAACCCTGAGTCTGAAGATTTGGAGTAATTTATGTCGCATCATCTTTTCTTTTTCTTCCACTCACCCATTATGATCCGCCTCTTTTTAGTTCATTCACTCCTTACACCATTAGGGCCAGCTAGACTCAGGCCCCACCCTACCTAGACAGCCTTTGCCTGTCCCATACACCTTCCTGGCTTCTCAGGCTGGCCTTCTCAGTGTCTCTGTGTGTGACAGAGTTATTTTCCTGCTTGTCTACTGTTTTTCTGAAAAGTATTAATCCCCCAGGGGCCCACTTCCACCATAATTTTTTTTTACCATTTCCTCAGCTTTTGTGTAAGATCTTTATCATACAATTTAGCACCAGTCTTACACAGTCTTGTCTGATATTTTTCCCCATGACCCGTCTCCTGACCTGATTGTAGGAACTGTGTCATGTACATCTTTCATAGGTCTAGTGGCACCTCACAAAATAAAGGCCATGCATGAGTACTTAATAAATATTTGATTCTTTAGAGATTTAATAGAATCATCTGCCATCTGGTAAAACAGGAGTGTTTAACACACAATTTAAAAGAAATGAAAGAGTTTCTACGTAATTATTTTCTGCGGGGCATGATGTAGGAAGGGTGTAACCCAGATCTGGGTCCCTCTTATGGGATGAATGGTGTCCCCACCAAATACACGTTTAAGCCCGAACTTCAGAATGTGACTGTGTTTGGAACTAGAGCCTTTAAAGAGGCAAGTAGGTTAAAATGAGGTGTTTAGGGTGAGCCCGAATCCAATCTAATTGGCATCCTTATAAAAAGAGGCAATATGGACAGACACAGAGACATTAGGATGAACACACTCGAGGGAAAGACCACGTGAGACACAGTAAGAAGGTGGCCGTCTGCGAGCCACACGAGAGGTCTCAGGGGAACCCACACCTGCCAACACCTTGATCTTAGATCTCCAGTGTCCAGAACTCTGAGAAAAAAAAATGTCTGAAGTCTGTGGTATTTTATTATAGCAGCTCTAGTAAACTAATAGTGGCCTTACAAACTACTGACGCAGAATTACTAGGAACCTCTCAGGGATGGGTTTTCCAGTTCTCTTTTTCTTTCCTCTTTTGAAGGATTCTAGATCACACCTTTCTGAAAGGAGGATAAAATTGAGAGGAAAGAGAAATTCCTCTCTCTCTCCCTTCACCTGCCCTGACAAGACCAAGCCTGTTCACTGCCGGCGAACTTGCCTGGAAGCTTTCCTCTCTCCTTTAGCCTTGGACTCACATCACTGCCTGAGCGACAAAGCTGGGTATTTGGGGGTAAGTAGTTTATTTTGGAAGTGGCTCCAGGAGCACCGTGAGTAGGGATATGAGATGGGAATGGGGAAAGTCAGTAAAAGTGCATTCAGGAGTGGTTTCCACTGTGGGTACCAGGGACTCAATCCTGCCAGGACTCTATGAGAGACTGGGTTCCCAGCAAGGGGCTGGGAACCTGGGGCATTTATCCACTACCCTCTGCTTAGGTTGCTGAAAGCCTCACTATGTGGCTGAGCCTGGCCTTGAACCTGCGTTCCTCCTGTTGCAACCTCCCAGTACTGGGATTACAGGCCTGGGCCATTCATGCCCGGCTCCCCTTGTCTTGTGAAGGGAACTGTCCATCATAGCCACAGACAACCACAGCTACAGGAGTGAGTCGAGGGAATTTGGGTGGGGCATCAACTGTGTGTATCAGAAGACTGCTGTCAGAAATGAGGAAGTTGAACTTAAGTTGTTTTAAGTTATAACTCACTGTGTGTGTGTGTGTATGTGTGTGTGTGTGTGTGTGTGTGTGTGTGTGTGTGTGTGTGTTACTGGAGATTGAACCCACTGACCTACACCCCAGCCCCACTTTATTTTTTATTTTTGAAACAGGGTCTCACTAAGTTGCTGAGGGCCTTGCCAAATTGCTGAGGCTGGCCTTGAACCTGCGATCCTCCTGTCTCAGCCTCCCAAGTACTGGAATTATAGGCATATATCACCATGCCCAACTTATAACTCACTCTTTTAGGGACTACAGGTATAGATTTTTAATGCTTTGGGTTTTTTGTGGCTAACTCTTCCTTGTCTTCAAAATCCTCCTCTTAGAACCATTTGCCTGTACTCAGTCTACTGTTGCAGTTTTACAGTGCTCTTTTTGGGAGTGACCCTGGTCATTGTCTTCAGGTGGTTTAAGTACTCAGAAGTATGCTCTATATTGTCTGTCTCTTAAATCTCCCCAATAAGCCATGTCAGAATGCAAGGATAATTTAATTCCATCTTTAGCACCCCACCCCCACCTCCAAGGTACTCATTTCCTAGTAAGGGCTTTGTGGGGGTGGGTGAGTGTATGAACATGGCCATAAGCCTACACAGTGGCTCCCACTGAAGTTCAGCCATGTTCTGGGCATGTTAAAATGTTGGGGGAGAACAGCCTGTTGGAGTGTTTTTGTGAAAGGATTGAAGATCATCCTGGGAGGTATTTATTATAAGGGAAGAGGAATCCAGAGGTGACAGCTCGATCCGGTAACAAGCCTTAGTCATCAGAGGAGAGGGCCAATCTGAGGATGGTATAGTGTCTATGACTCAGATTTGTCTCTAGACCTGGCCTCCCTTGAGATTATGTCTCAATCCTTCAGAGAGTTGAGGTGAAATCTGTGAGTGCAAAAAAAAAACTTGTTTTGCTGAAACTCTGGAGGTACAAAGATTCCTTAGTGATCCCTCTAACAGAATGATGCAATGCAGTCAAGAGAGTGCTCCTCTTCTAGTTTGAAGACTGTCCATGGAGAGGACGAGAAGAGTGCCGCAGGGGTTGGAAGCCACAAGGCATCTGACAAGGCTTGTTCATTAGTACAGGTGAGATGCCTCCAGGCACTTATGAGTTACCTGGGCAGTGCTTGATTGATGGCTGTGTCCTGATGAGCTGAGAGGGAAAGCCTTGAAATCTGGGTTAGCTGACTAATGCAGTCTTCTTTGTTCCTATACATTGATGAGAACTGGGCAAACTCTAGCTGCAGATGGAGCACATTCTTTCATTTCTTTCCACAATCAAGTTCGAGTAGACACAGACCGCCTGGTCCATAGTAGGTACTCAATAACTATTCATCGAATGAATGAACTTTTCTTAGATTTTATAAACATTAAGAGTGAGCAAGAATTGAAGAACTGATCCAAGACAAATTCCTAGTCCCCTGGGGGTGAGGGAGCTCTTACTTCTTTTATTTGCTATATCTCACAGAAATAAATTTGTGTGGTGAAAAACATTAATAGATATCTAAATGACTTTGTTACTGTGAAAACTTCAGAGACACTGATTCACTGGTGAATACTATTTTCTCCGATTACTCTCGGCTTAGCTGCTTTTGCTAAGAGTGAGTCTTTAAGCGAATTTCTTAACACCCCTGAGCCTCAGATTCTTCTGTAAAATTAAGATAATATTATGCACCTAATGGTGCTATTGAGAGTATTAAAGAAGATAACGTACATGCTCAGTATAGTGCCTGGACATGGAACGCGTTTAACAAGTTGTTGTAACAACACTACTAATTATCATTATCATCACCTTTTAGATAATCTATGACTATGCTACATAAGTTCCATCTAGGGAACTGCCTCTACTTTGTTCTTTGTTTTTTAGATGGTTTTCTGTCTATTAATTTGTAATGGCTGGGCGTGGTGGCACATGCCTGTAATCTCAGTACTTTGGAGGCTGAGACATGAGGATCACAGGTTTGAGGGCCAGCCTCAGCAACTTACTGAGACCCTGTTTCAATATAGCAAAAAAAAAAAAAAGGGCTGGGGGGTGTAGCTTACAGATAGAATGCCCCTGGTTTCAATCCCTAGTACACAAACAAACAAACAAACAAACAAACATTTAGTGTAAGCTTTATAACTCAACTTTTGTAAAATAAGGCCTTTGGTGTAGACTTTTACCAAAGTTTCTGGAAGTTTAAGTATATTCACTATGTCTAGTTATTTTGTTTTATCTAATTTTGACCCTCTCGAAAAGTACGAACAGATTTGAGTCCTCATTTACTCTTCTGTCAACTTGGCGGCCTTTTCTGCTTTTCTATCAGCTTTTACTTCTTTACATCTCTTTCAGATGAATCAGTACCTACAACTCTTATCTATTGTGCACTTTTGCATCTCCTCTGGAAGCTGCTTGAAGCAAGGTCTGCTACAGCCATGTGAAAGTGCATATTGTTTAGAAGACAGAACTATTTTTAGCTTGAAGGTAGCACTGTGTTTTTTTTTTCCTCCTTGGAAAATTCCTTTTCTTTTGATGAAAGCCAAAATTTGAAGCTAGTGGTGACAGATTAGGATCCTAATTGCTGTGCTGTTGGAAAAAAGGAGAGATATTTATTGCTAATCATGTAAATAGCAAACCAAATTTCATCAGGATAGTAATACAGGCCTTCTAAGTGGGTTAGCCTTATAGAATACTTTTGCTAGTGAGCCTGGGAAAACTTGTGAAGTGGCAATAATAAAAACAGCATATGGTCTTTGCAGGAACTTTGTCATACATAAGCAATGTGCCGTGGGTGTGGTAATGAACATCAGGTGTATTTGGCTCAAGACTTCTAAACTTGAGGAAGAGGAATTTGGCTTTTATGCACATACTGGAATGTGTTTTTGCATTTCTGGTATTTTAAAAAAATAACTTAAGAACTACGTTATGTTTTTATTCCTTATTTGGAAGCTCTACTGGTCAGCATAAGAAAATACTTAAGATCTTCAAAGGCATGCTGTAGAGGTTTGCAAAGCATTTGGTTTGGCTTGAAGCGAGTTTGGCTAGTGAAGTGACAGGCACACAAGAAAGAACAACAGGTGAAAAAATGTGGAGTTTCTTTCATCTTTCAAAGGATTTTCTTGATGAATTGAAACAGCCATGAAAATAAGCACTGGCCTTCGTACCCAGTGGCCTAAAAGGACTAAGAGTGGGCCAAATCAGAATCAGGCAGGGACCTAATGAAAATCAGGCAACAAGCCTAGGCCTAATTAAATATGTGCTTGCCCTCCCCTCCCTTTTTATTCCCTTTGGCTCGAATTTTAACAAAAAATCTGGTTTTGTGGTAGGGAGATATTCCTCTTCTTTGTCTCAGATAGAGTTGGGAATGACTGGAAAAGGGGAATAGTAGTGTTAGTAACTCAGTAGAACCAGTGAACGTTTTTGTTGGCCAAATAGATTTTTCTTTCAGGTCTATTGCTTTAAAAAGGCTCCTTATAAAAGTTAACTGATGTATTTCTGGACTAAAGTAAATAATACCTCCTGAAGTGGTTGAATGAGAATCAGAGACAACATTTTTCATTTTGTTTGGGGAAAATATGCATTTGATTGTAACTGTTTTAGAATAGCTTTTAAAGAGGTTGATAGAACTTCAGCAGTTTCTCAAGCTTGTTTAGAGGAGTCTTTGGGACCTATGAGTCATGAATAATTTTCTGATTAAGATCACAAAGGAGATGTCTGCCTAGAATTCTGCAAAACTTTAAAGCATATTTGAACAATGCAAATTTGTTATAAGAGTAGAACATTTTCTCCAATGTCCTAGTTCAAAGAGTAGGTAAACTGAGGGTTTGGGACTGGACCACAGATTCCTGGACTTTCAGTGGAGGACTTCTTTTCAGACAGTGCCTCCCAGGAAGAAGTTGCTGCTTAGTTTGGCATTCTAATACAAATAAAACTTTTATGTAACTCAGGGAGATAACATACTTAATTTATTACAGCACATTTATGAAGTCCTGGGAGATGCCTGAATTATAATAATTGGTGAGTCTGTTTTGTGTCTTTTCCAAAGCCTTTGCTTAGGGAGCAACTTTTGATGTCAATGACGATGCCAGATTTGGAAGCATTCTAGAGGCATGTGTTTGGGGAGCAGTGTGGATGGGAATCAGATTGGATCTGCAGACCGTAGGACATTCCAAATATGTATTGAGCACATGAAACATAAAAGGACAAGGAGACGGTCAAATCCTGGGATATATCACTCCTTTTAAGAGAAATACAAATACAATACTTGGCCACAGTCAAAGGGTAGTCACAAACAACAACAAACTATACATTTTCAAAAGAAGGCCAGTACCCTGTTTTCCTTTTGAAATGCTTAATGAAAAGCTGCATGGCAAAATTTCTGTGGGGCTGAGGATTCTGGAATGAGCAAGCGGCAGGAACAGAAGCCCACGTGCTCTGTCTTTACTGGCTTTAATTGTTTTGGTTTCAAGCTTAGCAGCAAAATGTTCCTGCCAAGTGAACGTACATGTGTATGGGATGTTTTCTGCTTTGTTTCACTCATGCGTTTGAAGAAATGCCCTGGTTTGTATCAGTCATACATCATTTTAGCGTAAGAGAAAACACGCCCCTTGGAACAATTAAGGACTTGCAACTTATCATTAGAATGAGTAATAGGCTGCAAAGTCAATTTAGGATAGGTTTTTTAGAAATTAATTACTGGGATAGGTCACGGGAATGCTTCACTGTTTTCTGGCGATTAAAAACTACAATTCAGCAACTAGACAGTGAGAAATGTGTCAGGGCAATCTAGTTATCATCTATCACTTTAGAAAGGGGTCCACAAACCTTTTTTTTCCTGTAAAGAGCCAGATAGGTAAATATATTAGGCTTTGGCCCTTTCTAGCATGGAAGCAGCCATAGACAATAAGTAAACAAATGAATGTGTCTGTGTTCCAATAAAACTTTATGTATTACATGTATTCTGTATTATACTTCCTATAATGTTAACCTGTTGTAATATATCATTCTTCCTTTTTTTTTCAACCACTTAAAAATGCAAAAACTTCTGGGCATGTTGACCTACACCCGTAATCCCAGAATCTGGGAGGCTGAGATAGAAGGATTGCAGGTTTGAGGCCAGCCTCAGTAACTTAGTGAAATCCTCAGCAATTTAGTGAGATCCTGTTTCAAAATAAAAAGGGTAGGGTAAAATGCCCCTGGATTCAATCTCCAGTACCAAAAAAAAAAAAAAAAGCAAAACCACCCTTGGCTATGGGTTGCATAGAATCAGGACGAGATTGCCACCTGATTGTGGAGATTGTGGTGGCACACAACTGTAAACCCAGTACTTGGCAGGCTGAGACAGGAGCATCGCAGGTTTGAGGACAGTCTCATCAACGTAGCAAGACTCTCAGCAACCTGGCGAGACCCTGTTTCAAAATAAAAAATAAAATAGGACTGGGGTTATAGCTCAGAGGTGGGTGCCCCTAGGTTCAATCCTCAGTATCATGCATGCACGTACACACACACACACACACACACACACAGAGGCAGAGAGCCAGATTTGGCCCACAGGCTATAGTTTACTGACCCTGCTTTAGAATATAGTTTACTGACCCTGCTTTAGACCCTGTTATTATTTACACTAAGATGTCTGTTCATTATTATGAAGACCAAAGCATTTTCTCCCAACTCATAATTACTTCAAAATTCTGGCCCAGTGACTATTACATTTGAGACACATCTCTCAGGCTCTGTGGGGCTCTCTGAGGACTGCCGTCTGGGCCTGGTTGAGTGGCACGAGGTCCGATGAATTAAGCTCTGACTGTGTTCCTCTCATTATGTTCTAATTCTGTTCATCAGGAAAAGGAACTTGTGTCATTGCCTCACTTGTTGCAGTGAATAAATCTGTATAATTTTACAAAAGAACAACTGCGTGGATTCTTTCTCTGTCTGAAGACTTGAGTGTTGGGCTCCTCTTTATAAAAGTTTCCATGACAATCTGGCCTGAGAGAATGACAGGTTTGCCCTCATGGGGAATTTCTCATTAAGGGAGCTTTTCTTTCACCAGGAAGCTTTATGGAGGCTTAATAGTGGGTCAAAGAGAAAGGACCAAATAGGACCTTTTCATAAGCCATACCTTGTGCCCACCCTGGCCTGAAAGAGAGCTTGTTTCCTCTTGTGTGTGGCAACGGGGTGATGTCCAGAGGCTGAGAGGTTAGAGAGGACCACCATGCTACCCTGGGGTCCTTGCTGCCTAGTGGTAACCAAGAGACCCAGACTCAGGCATGTGCTATTAATACATGAGCTAAGCCAAGAATTACCGGCCCCTGCTTTCTCTATGGCAAGGCTACGTATGGAGTAGTGAGACAAGTGGGCTCTGAGCTCAACTATCTGAGTCTTTGCTCTGCTTCTGCCACATCCTAGCTGTGTGACTTTCACCTCTCTGTGCTTCCTCATGTGTAGAAGAGGCAGGATCATAATGATGTCTCTCTCGTAGCATTGTTGTGGGAATAAAGTACATTCATGTGTGTAATGTGTTTTAGGATGGTGCCGGCCACATGGTAATGAATAATAAATGAGAGCTATTGTGATGATTTTGTTTCTTTTTAGTCTTGATGGTAATGCCACATTTGAAAACTTGTTTAAAGGGGGATTCCTTTCCCTAGGCATAATCGCTATGACAATATCCTTTCATCTCTTGCTGTTTTTCTCATCCATTATCACCCCTTTATCCTACTGATCTATATCTTCATCTACCTCAATCACCCCATCCCACTTTGGATCTTGGCCTTTAATCTTTTCCCACCCACTACATTTTGTTATAAACTCGTGATCTTCTGGATCTAAATTGAGAAACTTGGCTGGTATAGGAGAGGAAAGTCCCGCTCATTGGGTGTAACAGATATGGTGTCATGTAGTTATGTTATAGTCCAGCCTGGATTTGGTTGGAAATCTACAGGTTGTTCAAGGCACACTTATAGTAAGTGGCTCTCTCACCCAGCTAAAGCTGAGAAGTTGGAGGGATGGAACCCAATGGGGGAAAACTGGTCATGTTCTGAATGTAGATTTTATAGCTCATCATTTTCTAATAAGGTGTCCAGGGGTTTGGTAGGATGTTTCATGTCCTAAGGACCTTGCTTAAATCCTTCCTGTTCGACTATATTTCAGGCTTCCTTTCCCGCTAACTGCTTTCTGGACTGGGGGAGAGAAAGCCTTAAAGGTTGCTGCACACACTTTTAAATCTAGACTGGGCTTTGTTGTTTTTGTCCCAGGCCTGTCCTGCCTGTGCTCCCTGGAGCAGGGCAGGGGTGTGGCCAGTTGTTGATGGAAGCATTTATTTTGGTTAATTACTAATCTGGATGTGTTTACTCCTAATTTTCTCAGGATGAAAGTGAGATGCTATTTTCGGTCTACTCATTGTAGGATTTTTTTTTTCTAGAGAAGATGCATTGTATAAGTTATGAACAAAAGCAATCCTGAAACAGTGTAATATACTGGCATAGCAGAAGGTCACACTGAGGAGCACCACCTGCAGACAAACGGGAATTGTATATGGTTTACATGAGGTCTTTGAGTTTTGCTCTTTTGGACAATTCTTAAAAACAAACAGAAAACCAGTTTTCAGCCCTATAAGAAACAATGTCTGCATTAAATACCTGCTTACCTTAAAAAATAACCCACAGGCCTCGAGTTTCTCTTGTATTTCTTTACTCCCTAGGTATCTCATCCATATGAGATGCTCTCCTTGACTTCAAAGGGTACTTTGTATATGCAAGAAATACCAAGAGAGTCGAGGGGAAAGAGACTGTGCCCCACATATATTTTTATTTGATTGAAACGATTCATCTGAATGGCACTCGCTGTTGTGTTAATCGCTGTCCTCTAGGCTCATGCAGAGTTTACATTTTTTTGGTGCTGATGCCTCTTTATCCAGCATGCCATGTTCCTATTGTGTGCAAAGGGCAAAACCAAGCCACATATTTGGACGACAAGGCCTGCAAGTGTCAGTTTCTGCTGTTCATTTCAAAGGTGAAATATTCCTATCTCTGCAATATTTTTACTGTAGATTTTTTGGAATACAACCAGTGGTGCTCATGACTATTGCATGCTGTTTTTCTAAGGGAAGGAGAAAGAAGAAAACTAGCATTGTAAGTGCTTACTACATGTCGTACACTGTACATATATGATTTCATTTAATTCTTACATTAACCCTTAAACCTAGGTATCGTTATTCCCATATTACAAAAGAGAAAATTGAGGTTTAGGCTTTAAATCACTTGTATAAAGCTGCACAGCTGCTAGTTTGTAGAGAGATAGAATTCATAACCAGGTTGATCTCTTTTCACTAACCCACACTGCCTCTCTTTAGAGATAGCCTTCTGTCCATGGAGAAGAAAGTGCGGAGTTGGGATACAGAAGTCTTCTCCAAACGAATTTAGCTTTTTTTTCGGTGTCATCATTAGAAATAGGTGGGAAAAGTATTTTGTTTTGCAGATTATAAGAAGCAAAAATTTAAATCTTAAATTACTGAAAAGTAGGTACAACTTCATGACTAAAATGAACTGTATATGTGTCTATACTCAGAGAATTAAACATTTAAAATCACTATTCCACATAAGTACTCAAATTCACAATCTTTCTCAGAGTAAGATATAATTTAGTAATCACAATATAGACTAGAAAATGAACAGACACCTGTTTGGTTGTTAGTATTACACCATATATAAATTGTTTTAGTTATAAGTCAACTGCCCACAATGGAAGAACTCAGAGGTTCTTGCAAAAGCTTATGAGTAACCACAAGTTACTACTGCAAGGCAGAGACAAAACAGCCTTCATTTTTGTGTTAGAATCTCCTTGTAGCTCGGATGACTAGATCTACAAAAGAGGAAATGGGGAGATTTTGCTATTCTAAAAGGATTTCCTGATAATTGGGGGGAAGTTGTATAAGACATATAAATCCCTCTAAAATGGGTTTTCTGTGGATTCTGTATCTTATTATGCCATAAAACCTTTTTCCATTTTTCCCAGTCTTGGTTTCTATTTTTATTTACAAATGGTAACATGTTCCCTATCTAGGTTTTCGAGAGGGTCAAATGATGCTGTAAAAGTGTTTTGGAGTGGTTAAAGTGTTATTCATATGGAGTGGTAAGGGCATGCAGACAATATTTTCCAAAATTCTTTTCCCCCTTGTTGTAATCCAGGTTCCTCCCCCATTGCCTTCCCTCTATTATTGTTCCGGGGAAGATCAGGGAGAATGCTCTGTTGAGATAAAAGGGAGGTTCTCCAGAGAGACAGGACCAATAGGATAGTGATATAGATATAGAAATTGATATATGAGAGGGGATTGAATATGAGAATTGGCTCATACTATTATGGAGGCTGAAAAGTCCCACAGTAGGCTGTCTGCAAGATGGAGACAAGGGAAGCTGGTAGCATGTCTCAATCCAAGTTGAAAGGATTCAGAATCAGGGTAGCCTGAAGCTAAAGAGCAGAGAAACTGGGAGGCTGCTGGTGCAAATCTCTGGACTGACAGGCTGAAGACCCTTGAGTTTTGATGTCCAAGGGCAGAAGAAGGGTTTCTCAGCTCAAGAAGAGAGCATAAATTCACCTCTTCTCTGCCTCTTTGTTCTGTCCAGGCCCTCAGCTAATTGAATGGTGCCTGCCACTGGGTGAGGGAAGATCTTCCTTACTCAGTCCACTGATCCAAATGCCTGTCTCTTCTGGAAACACCCTCACAGACACACCCAGAAAGAATGATTTACCAGATATCTGGGCATCTCTTAACCCATTCAAGAGATCCCATCACAATACCTAAATAAAATTATGTTTTATAAATGGTAGAGTGGATGGTCTAGCAGGGAAGGGAGTGGGAATTTGGATGAGAAGTTAAAGGAAAAGCAATCAATTAATAAAACATGATATTGGGCTTGTGAAATTGGATGACGGTATACCACGAACAAAGAGATATAATTAACTCAACTCCAAATCTTAGGTTAAAAACAAACAGAAGAGAGCAATGGTTTGCACATCTGAATCATGGTGAATGCATACAGTTGTCATGATTATTTTCAGAAGAGCCTTCACCTTGCCAGGGCAGCCCTGCAGGGAATGACCAAGCTCCACGAGTAAGCTGCTCATCCATCTGACATAAGCAGATGATTTCAGGGCCAGGATGGAATTTAGTAAATTGCTTGTTATTTAGGTCTCCGATGCCCTGGAAGATGAAACATTTACCCCCTGAGATTAATTTTTCACTGACTGATCAAACTCAATGTACTGTTTATGTTCTCTGTAACAGGAATTTTAAAGTACATAAATTTTTAAGCAAGAGTCTGATATCCAAAAAGATACATTACTTTGATCTAAAGTAATTCGAAGTTCAACTGGGTGAAATACTCCTACTATTTAAGCTACTTATTTATAAAATATGGATCTAGTTAATCAGATTTATAGTATGAAGCTGGAACGCTCTCTGATGACTAGAGATAGAAGACTAATGTTCTGAAAATATTATCCTCCACGGTCTTCATTATTCACTAGCTGCATGTTGGTCAGTCACTTCACCTTTCTCAGTCTCAGTTTCCTCATATGCAAAATGATTGAACTAGTTTATCACTCCCTCTGAGCTCTGCAAATGCTATGATTCACAATAAAAAAAAAACAAAAAAGGTGATTAAAATTCCACCAAGTAGAAAGTCCTCCCAACTCACTGGGGGTTGCCTTAGGCCCAGGAGAAGTCAGCATATACTAACTCCAAAGGTATGGGTGAGTCAATTTCTATTTCCACATGCTGTTTTATTAGTTGTCCTGTTCTTTTCAGAAACAGGCTTTTTAAAAAAATTCCAGTGTACAAAAATGCCCAATTTTAATTATTCTTGAGAATAAAATTTGAGCAGTGAAAATGTGTTGGTGCTTCAGTATAATCTCATCCTTAGAGTCCATGGATCTGAAAGTGTAAGGAGTAAAATTATTAGTACAAGTTTCTATAGGTGCTTCTACTACAAAAATGTCTTGGATGGCATAAAAGATGGTCCTGTAATATAATAATAATAATAATAATAATAGCTAATACTTTACACTACTGACACAGACACTGCAGTAAGTTCTTTTGAACTAGTAATTAAATTCATTGTCACAATTACCCAGTGAAACAGATACTTTTATAGATGTGGAAGATGAGGCCCAGAGACATTAAGTAATTTACTTAAGGTCACCCAGCTAGGAAGTGTGAGGGATAGGATTTAAACCTAGTCTGTCTAGCCCAAGTATTTATGCTTTCAACCATCTCTAGTACATTAGTAAAGCTCCACTTTACACCAGAATTTTGATATTGCACTAGAGATTTTTCTGGACTTTATGTTTTGAATAATGTTCCCGTTACTCCACTGATGGTCAACTCTCGGAGGAAGATAATAAAAACAAAGAACCCCTTGACTTAGATCCCTTATTCTGGTTCTTCCTTCAACCTTACAATAACAGTGGTACCTAATATTTATTAAGTTCCTCCTCTATAACAGACTAAGTGTTTTATGTCTATTAACTTATCATCCCTCATGATCTGTATGAGGTATGCATGGTTTTTAGCCCCATCTTTCTGACGAGGAGGTTGAGGCTCACAGATGTCTCATGGACCATTTTGCTCATAGTCATATGCCTAGTGAGCATCCCAAGGAGCAGCATCTGGAGCTGTAGTCTGTTTGCTCTTTGCAAGATTGCTTCTAAGGATGCTTAGTATTTGTGTTCTGGGTTTCTCTATCCCTACAGTAAGAGTTGTCTCAAAGTCTTCTAATGGACCGTCCAGCTCGAATTCTTAGAGTCTGTTCATCGTATGAATCATGGGCACTCCATTCATTACTGGCTAAAATAGAATTTCAAACCAGGCTAAAAAAATTGGTGCCTAAGATGGAAAGACCTCCCATGCTCTTGAATAGGCAGAATAAATATAATCAAAATGGCCATTCTACCAAAAGCTATCTACACATTCGACACAATTCTTATCAAAATATCATCGTCATTTTTCACAGACCTAGATAAATCAGTTACACAATTCATATGGAAAAACAAAACACCCAGCATAGTCAGAGCAATTCCCAGCAATAAGAACCATGCCAGAGGCATCACAATACCTGACCACAAATTGTACTACAAAGCGAAAGTAATAAAAACAGCATGGTACTGGCACAAAAACAGACACATAGACCAGTGGAACAGAATAGAAGACTCAGAAACAAAGCCCCATATCTATAACCAGATGATCTTTGATAAAGGTTCCAAAGACAAAGACATATACTGGAGAAAGGACAGCCTTTTCAACAAATGCTGTTGGGAAAACTGGATAATCATAGATAGAAAAATGGAATTAAACCCTAACCTCTTACCCTGTACAAAAGTCAACTGAAGATGGTTCAAAGACCTAGAAATTAGAGAAGAAACTTTGAAACTGCTAGAAGAGTGTATAGGACCAGCACTCCAGCATATAGATACAGGTAGAAACTAACTCAATAAGATCCTGAAAGCTCAGGAAAATAAAACAAGAATTAATGAATGGGAATGCATTAAATTAAAAAGCTTCTGTTCAGCAAAGGAAATCATCAAGATTCTACAGAGAGAACCTACAGAATGGGAGAAGATCTTTACCACCTACCCATCTGACAAAGATCTAATATCTAGAATATATAAAGAGCTTAAAAAACTTAACACTAAAAAAATTAACTCAATTAAAAAATGGGCAACTGAACTACTTTTCAAAAGAAGAAATACAAATGGCCAAAAAATAGGTGAAAAATGTTCATCATCTTTAGCAATTACAGAAATGCAAATCAAAACTACACTGAGATTCCATCTCACTCCAGTTAGGATGGCAATCATTAAGAACACAAATAATAATAAATGAGGATGTGGGGAAATAGGAACCCTATTATACTGTTGGTGGGACAGCAAACTAGTATAGCCACTTTGGAAATCAGTGTGGACGTTTCTCAAAAGATTAGGAACGGAACTACCATATGATCCAGTGCTAGCGCTCCTGGGCATCTTTCCAAAGGAAATGAAATCAGAATATTATAATCATATTTACATATCCATGTTCATAGCAGCACAATTTACAATAGCCAAATTATGGAACCAGCCTAGAAGTCCATCAACGGATGAATGGATCACAAAACTTTGGTATATACACACAATGGAATTTTACTCAGCAATAAAGAAGAACAAAATCACACTTTTTGCAGGAAAATGGATGGAACTTGAGAATATTATACTAAGTGAATACAGCCAGTCCCAAAGAACAAGTAGATTTATGTTCTCTCTTACATGTGGAAGCTAGAGAGATATTCGGAAATAAGGGCAACTTAAGATAGATGAGCAGAGACTCCAGGGGAATGACTGAGGGTAATTAGGGAAGGGAGGGGCGGGATGAAGTCATAAAGAATACAATAGTAGAAATAATGCTATGAATGTATACAAAATTACCAATTCCAATCTCAAAGACTTGTGGGGTGAGGGTGGGAGGGACCCGGCAGGGAGGGCAACAATAGTCGTGTGCATGTATTTTTCTGACACTCTGTACCCCAATATGATGTAAAATTACAATGCACCCAGTAAAAATTTGGTGCCTTTGTTTCTCCTTGGCTTTGGCAAATCACAAATCTTGAGCATATTAGGCAGCAAAACAAAATAATACATAGAAAACTTGACTGTTATTCCTTTTACTGGAACTATTTTTTTTTGCAGTACTGGGGATTGAACCCAGGGACATTCTACCTCTGAGCTATACCCCCAGCCCTATTTTTTAGTCTTTATTTTGAAACAGGGTCTCACTAAGTTGCAGAGGGTCTCGCTAAGTAGCTGAGGCTGGCCACAAACCTGTGATCCTCCTGTTTCAGCCTCCCAAGTACTGGGATTACAAGCCTGTGCCACCATGCCCAGCTTACTGGAACTACTTTAAATCAAGCATTGTTATTTATCTTATGGAGGTCTTTCTTCTGTTAGTATTTTTTGAGCATTTTATTTATTTTTTACACATAATTGAAAGTGATGTTATAGTACATTAGTTATTTTCAACTGTGCAGTAATGCGCTGCAAAGTGAATTATTTAGAAGATAGCTAACGTACAGCCGGGTATGGTGGTGCACGCTTGTAATCCCAGTACTTGGGAGGCTGAGACAGGAGGATCCCAGGTTCGAGGACAGCCTCAGCATGTAGTGAGACTCTCATCAACCTAGTGAGACCCTGTTTCAAAATAAAAAATAGGGCTGGGGGTATAGCTTGAAGGTACAATGCCCCTGGGTTCAATCTCCAGTACCACACACAAACACACAAAAATAATTAAAACAAAAGAAGATAGCTAAAGTACATTGTGCATGTTTATGAAACTGCCATATTTCTGGTTACCCTCTTTATGTGCTTATTGGCTTTATATGATTTATATGATCATCTGTAGTGTTTCAAAATATGTCCTTTCACAAACATTGACCTGAGGTTGAAGGGGCAGGAAAGCACTCTCCTGGTCACAGTTCTCAGACTAGGATTGGGGACACTGGGGACACTGGTGCCAAGTGAGGGAGGGGCCAGCTATCACCTGAATGGCCACAGGGGGACACAACCAGGACTCACCAATACTTTTTTTTTTTTTTGCAGTACTGGGGATGGAACCCAGGGCCTCACACATGCTAGGCAAACACTCTACCACTGAGCTACATCTCCAGTCAGGGTCTCCTAAGTTGCCCTGCTTGGTCTTGAACTCATGATCGTCCTGCCTCAGCCTCCTGAGTAGCTGGGGTTTCAGGCTTGTGCCAGCACATCTGGTTTACCAATGGTGTTTTTTAATGGAGTCAAATCCCCAGTTTCCATGTTTTTTCCCCCTTTCATCTTAAGCATTTTGTTTCTCTTTCTGAGAATAAAGTGCTTTTTAAAATAAAATTTTATTTAAAAAAGTGTTTTCTGTTAAGGGAAAGAATTGTGCTAACCCAGTTGAAGTTTTGCTTGTATTCAAAATTTTAAAAAATTCTTACAAAAATTGATCTCAGATTTCTAAAACCTTTGAAGCAAACCTCCTTAGTAAAAACTAACAGGAGAGAGAGAGACTAAGGCAGAAGAGAGGTTGTGACTCACCCTTGAAAAGGGAGAAAGGTAAGCAAGGAAGTCGGAGCGTGTGACCACGGAGCCCAAGATGTCGTGTTTATATTTCCTTATCACGAATCTTCTAGCTAAAAGTAGAGTGTTGGTAAAGGGCCTTTAGTCTGCCAGAGAGACTCTTGGCCTGCGTCCAACCTAACTGAAGCATTATCAGAAGTACATTCTTTACCATGTATAGAGCTGGCCAGTTCCAATGAAGTCACACATTGTAGCCAATTAGGCAGCATAATCCCTTGCTTGGGCAGGAAAGAACATGCCCTTTCACTGTCTGTCACGTAGGGGTTAGCCACCCCGCTGGCTTTGCGTGGCATGTCCAGGAGTCTGGTGCCAAAGTGTTTTTTGTTGGACAGAAATAAATAGCGTTATGGATTTATTTGTGAGTCTCAAAAAGATCATTTGGTTTTTCTTGTGATTCTTACTTGGGAAGAAAGAAAGAGATTTAGAGTTTATTTTATTTTGGGGCAAAAGTTATAACCTATTTAAAATTATGTATCTAAATTATTTAAAGATAACTGAGTGTGTTGGAGTTTGGCCACCAGGGAAACCTTGATAGAGTATGCCTCTAGGAAGGAGGCTGCACAGGGCAATTTTAGGAAAGATAAGATAATGGATGGTTGATAGGACAAGAAAAAAGGGTTTGTAGGGATGACCGGGTGGAGGAGGTGCCACGCTCATCATACATAACAAGCTCACAATGTGTACAAATTCACAGAAGGTCTGGAATCAATGTGGGAAAATACATGACAAGATTTCAAAATATACTTTAAAACACCAGGTGTTCTATGCCTTTTATTTATATAGTTCTTATCTCTAAGCAACTCCAAGAGTTTATTTAGAGTTCAGATTAGTCTGTACAAAAGCCAAATTGGTTAGGAAGGCAAAACTTGTTTAGGAATGAGGAAGTTAGGATGTGGAGTGTTTGCATCATTTGCTCAAAATCACTTTGTTTGGACTATGTTAAAGTAGAAAAAAAATCTATTTTCTCTTCTCTATACTCTCACCACCCTCAGTACTTGGCTTCTGACCCCAGGCAGGTGGGTTTTTCCCCACACCATGCAATTTTCCAACACCAGCTGGGTGCCCTAAAATTCAGTTCCATTTTGACACTAACTGCAGTTAGCACACACCCCACAGGATAAGGCCCATTCTCATAAGACTGACTCCTGCTTCAGACCCCACTCAAAATCCAGGTTGGTAAGATGTGATCCAACAGAAGGCCCCCCTCAACCTTCTCTGTGGGTTTGAACATTTGCTAGAGTCGTTCACAGAATTCAAAAAAGTATTTTACTTACCATTCCCTTTTTTTTTGGCCCTGGAGACTGTACCCAGGAGCATTCTACCTTTCAGCTACATGACCAGCCCTTTTCATTTTTCACATTTTTATTTTTATTTATTTATTTATTTATTTATTTATTTATTTATTGCGGTACTGGGATTGAACGCAGGGGTGTTCTACCTCTGCGCTATGCCCCCGGCCCTATTTTTTATGCTATATTTTGAAACCGGGTCTCACAAAGTTGCGGAGGGCCTCACTAAGGAGAGAGAGAGAGAGAGAGAGAGAGAGAGAGAGAGAGACAGGGAGAGAGAGAGAGCGAGAGAGCTGAGGCTGGCCGCGAAC
>PVJS01009019.1:0-51492 GCA_004027185.1 Glis glis
TCTGCTGTGACTCTGTCAACCAGCCGAAGAAACTTTGGCTTTGCCTTTTGGTGTCACCAATCCCACAATTATTAATATTAACAGTAAGGCCATCAACAGGCTTGCCGCCACCAGAGGATGTCAGCTCTGTGACAAACCTCCTTCTGCTGTGACTTGTCAAACAGCAGAAGAAACTGTGGCTTCGCCTTGGGCCCTGGCACCTACCAAAATATAATCAATGAAGAAAAACCCTGGAAAGTTGGATCTGTCTTTTCTAAATCCCACAAATCTTTATTTAGGAACTGAGCTGATCTTAAAATGTTTCCTGGATTCTGTTGATCAGGTCTTCTGGTGAAGAATCTGTAGCCAGGCTGCGGCTGGCTTGGCTATGACTTGAGTGTGGTTCTTTTTAATAAAGCAAAGAAGATTAAATATTTAGTGTGTTCAGAAGATGGTAAAAAATATTTTCTAATATTCAGTATTTTATGTTGATTCAATACCGTTTAAAATTTGGAATATTTGTATAATGTTGTAATATTAATCAGATCTCAAAGGAAGGAGGGCCTCATTATCCCATCATATAATTATCTCACCACCATTAGGAATGAGATAAGGAAGCCACTACCATGGCTAATATTTATGACTGATTAGAAAAAAACAAGAATTAATTTAGACAAAAAAAAAGTACAGAAACAGAGGCCAAAGTGGCATTTTCAGATGACTTGACTGATTGATTGATAGAGAAACCATGAGAACAGAACACAAAAGCAACATTGGCAACTAAACATAGCATCCCTTCAAATTTAGCATAGCATATAGTCAAAATATTCTACACAGAATTCAGACATGTATAGAAGATGCATGAAATCATTAAAGTGTAAAATGGGAACTAAAGGTTTGAGTAGAAGAATTTTCCAATTCCTAGAGAAAATCTCACTAACATTTTCCATGTAACATTAGTGATTAAGGTACACAGGCATACACAAACACACAACACACACATTTTTTTTTCTGAAAGAAGAGCAGTAAGAAAAGAGAGTAAAGAAAATATTTAATATAGGATTAGGAAACTGCACTAATCAATCAAAACCAGGGTGAACAGATTTTAGAAGTTGATTAAAATGGCCTTTAGAAGCATAAGACAAGCAAACATAAAATGATGCTCAGCCCTAAAAATAATGAAAATTCTCTTTGTTTTGTCTCAGTGCTAAAACTCACATACAATGAAATCCTGGAGGTGGGCAGAAAACAGACTATGACTTACTGATATGCAAGATGAGTCATGAGAAAAAATATATTCTCTATTAAATTGAAAGTCAGGACTGAATTACTTACAATTAAGTAGTCCTAAAATAGAAAGATAGGAAATCTCAAAAGAAGATACTCCCGTCTTGCAAACCGCCCAAGTGAAAAGTTTGGTGCTCTGCAAATGGGCTTTCAGGTGGACTCTGAGGCTGGCTGCTCAAGTCCTGACAGTTTCCCCAGCTGCCTCCTGTATGCAGGTGCAAGACCTTAGGCCCTCAAAGAAGCACCCAGGGCCTTCAGTCACTGCCTCCCAGGCAACGTGCCCACAGACTTTAAGGAGGGGATTCATGAGGATGCAGAGGAGCATGTGGTCTTGGGAAACTTTTCTACATTGGGACACACCTGCAATGTTCAGAGAAATCTGAAAAGAAAATCTTTATCACAGCATATGTCAAATTTACCTGATCGCAAATCACTCTCCTCCTTTTATCTTTTCACCACATAGTTATGATCACCCTGTGTAGAACAAAATTTATGGAGATTCGTGCTCAAATTTTTAAATTATTTCCATCAGTTTTTAATATTTTAACTACATTTTGATACCCTTGATCTTAGCCAAAAGGCTGAGAAGCGATAATTATATTTTGATAAGTAGGCCATTTTGTTTGAAGATTCTATGTTATATTGGAAAACTTGAAAATTTCAATTTTGGTTTTCGGAAACAATGTTAGACTAGATTATTTAAACAATCTCTCTTTCAAAACCTTAACTAAAAACATGAATAAAATATATTTCTTAAAAACACAGAAGAAAATTTAAGAAAATGACAGCGTTTTTGACATGTGTTTCTCCTTAAGTTAGTTTGATACCTTGGGGTGACAAGTGAGAAAAAAAAATCAAAGCCCAGGATGGGCAGAATTTGGAGGTCTAGGAGACAGTTGTACCCAAATAAGCTGTGATTTCAAAGAGCTACATGCTCAAAGTAGGGCAAACCAGAAGTAGATTACATTTCTCATGGAATTGCAACCTAAAGTCCAATTGCCTGCATTTTCCAGGAAACTTTAAGCCTTGACTTTGTTTCAAGTAGGTTTCTGATTAGTGTGATATCCCCTTTGGTAGAGGCAAAAGTAATCTCTAGAGAAAGTTGTCTTCATCCAAACCTGAAGGTTATTTATGTGTCAACATGAATAGATGGTACCCAATCATTTGGTCAAAAGCCAAAAACCAGTCAGTTGCTGTGAAGGTAGTGTGTGTGTGTGTGTGTGTGTGTGTGTGTGTGTGTGTGTTATTGGGGATTGAATCCAGGGGGTGCTGTACCACTGAGTTATACCCATCCCTTTTGTCTTGATTTAATTAATTATTGCGCTTATTTATTTTTGTGGTACTGAGGGTTGAACACAGGTGCATTCTCCTACTGTGCAAAACCTCCAGCCCTTTTTATTTTGAAATTGTCTCTCTAGGTTAATGTGCTGATCTTGAGGCTATGGTCTTCCAGTCTCAGTCTCCCCAGGATTACATGCCTGTGCCACAGAGACAGGCAGATGTGATTAACATTTAAGTCAGCGGACTGAGTAAAGCAGTTAACCTTCATAATGTGGGTGGTGCTCATTCAATCAGTTGAAAAACTCATGGGCAAAATATGGAGGTTTCCTAAAGAAGGAATTCAGCCTCATGGCTGTGATCCTGAATTGTCTACCTAGTTAGTCTACTGTGTGGACTTCAGACTCAAGCATCAAGTCTTATTTGAACTCTAGCTTGTTGGCTTGCCCTATGCATTGCCAGAGCCCACAGTCATGTGAGCCAGTTCCTTAAAATCAGCCTATCTCTTTGTGTATGTGTTTGTGTGTGTGTGTGTGTGCACATATGTAAACCATACACATATATAGGTACATACAATAGTCCTGTCCCTCCTTATCTCCAAGACCCCAGCAGGTGCCTGAAGCCATGGATGGTACTGAATTCTATAAACACCATGTATTTTCCTATGCATACGTACCTGCCATAAAGTTTAGTTTATAAATTATGCCCACGAAATTAATAACTCATAATGAAATAGAACAATTATAACAGCATAATGTAATGCAAGTCATAGGAATGTGGTCTTTCTCTCAAGATAAGAAACTGTTCTCACCCTTCTTCTTATGATGATGTGGGATGATAAATTGCCTATATGATGCGACGGAATGAAGTGAATGAGTATGCACTTAGGATGCACCGTGGCCATAACTTTCACCGTAAGGTGCAACAGCAAAACTAGCATGACTTTCTTTTTGCTTCTTCACAATTTCATAGATGATGTAGTCCTTATCATAATTCTTGGCAATGTCAACCTATGCTGACATTTTCTTTCCTTCTGGTTGAGAAATTTCACCTTTTCAGTTAAAGAAAATGCATTATGACTTCTCTTTGGCATATCCAAATTGCTAGCATCACTACTCTTGTGCTTTGGGTCCATTATTTAGTAAAATAAGAATCATTTCAACATGTGCACTGCAGGACTTCAATGGTCCATCTGATAATTGAGATGGCTACTGAATGACTAAGAGGCAGGTAGCAAGCACAACACGAATGTACTGGAGAAATGTGTGATTCATGTCTTGGGTGGAACAGAGATTTCATCATGCATGTAGTTTACACTTATGAATTGTTTACTTCTGGAATTTTCCATTTAATATTTATAGTGCAGTTGATCACAGGTACTGAATCTGCAGAACGCTGAAATCTTGGATAAGGGGGAACTATAATGTCCTATTGGTTCTGTTTCTCTGTAGCACCATGAGTAACACACACACAGAAGGAGTTTGAATGGTGAGGGGGTATTTTTTCATTATGATTGCACCCTTTATCTTGCTTAACATTCCCATTTTAGTATGTTTTAACCTGCATGAGTGATTTTTGACTGTGTGCATACAATATTTAGAAACTAGGGGCCATTATTTATTTTTTTGCTTTTCCCCCATTATTTTGTTATCTCTCTGAAATGAGTTCTGAGAAATTTTTAGACTCTCTCTCTTGCTCTCTTGCACTCTCTCTCTCTCTCACACACACACATACTCACAAATACAACACATACATCCATGTTTAGCTACTTCTTGAGAGGTCATCTGTCAGGGACATGGTCAAGTGGTGAGATTCCCAGGATGAAGAAAACATGCAGAGCTGCCATCCAAGGGAGAACAAACAGCAGTTCCTTATATATGGTTCTGCACAAAATGGCGCATGTCCACATCAGCATGGACATGGGCATGCGTATTGCGCCTTGCCTAGTCATTCTTATATAACTTTATACACATCTGCAACTGCGTGGGATAAGTGCTCATCCGTGCCTGTGCAGGGTGAGTGGGTCAGCTCATCACCGCTGGCCTGTATTTCCTCTGAGCCCCCACATCATCTGATAACAAATTCTTTGGAGCAGTCTGGCCTTACATTCACTATATGCTGGACCACTAGAAATTATGTTTCAGGTCCTTACTATTTAGTTGTTGGTTTTAGCTCATTGGTGTGTGTGTGTGTGTGTGTGTGTGTGTGTGTGTGTGTGTGTGTGTTCAGGTAAAGTTTAATTTTGAACTGCCTCCCAGAGGTACTATGAAGCATAACTAGCTTTGGTGAAGAACACATTCCAACAGTGATAATTCTGTAGCTTATGGGCTCAAACTTTTTTTTATATAGTCTGCTTACCAAAAGAATAATTAAGCATGCAAATCTCAGATACATTCAAAGGCAATGGCACATTAAACTAGGTTAAGTATCCTGTAATTTGAGGTTATTATAGCCAAAGGTCTTTGCTCCCCATGATTTTAGGAAATAGAAGTTAGAATGTAATTTTACAAACAGTTGAGCTCCTGCCTCCCTGTATCATTGGCAACAGAATATAATTACAATCTAACCTGATTTCTGCCTCTCTTTGTCTCTTGGAGAAAGTGATCTACTGTCTACTACTCATAGTACCTAGCAAGATGCCAGGTTCTAGTTAGGGTAAGTAACAGCTTTGTCTTGTCTCTTTTTTTTTTAATTTTTTGCTTTGTTTTGATTTTTGTTTTTTTGCAGTGCTGGGGATTGAACCCAGAGGCTCACTGCTAGGCGTGCTCTACCACTGACCTATATCCCCAACCCTAAACAACAGCTTTCTGATTGGATGCTCATTCTCCTGATATCTCTTCTCAGATGGGAAGAATCACACACTCCCAGAGGCAAAACAAACTTTAGTGAACCATAGAGATCAGTCTCTGACTTCAGAATCATGAGGCTCTCTAGATGACAGCTATTTATTTCATGAAACAGCTGTGAAAGCGAAGTCTCTCTTATTGTTAACAAGATAATACACTGACTGCCTATTGTTCTGGGTACTATGAGATGAAATGACAAACAGAACAGAACCTCTGATCCTCTGATCTCTTGTAATTACAGTCTAGTGAACCACTAACAGTTACAGCAAGAGGAAGCCTGTGGGAATCCTTCATCCTACTTTGATTCCTTCACTTCATAGATCACTGTAATGGACTGCACATTTCTGACTCCTCCTCCCCCAATTCATATGTTGAAACCCTAACTCTCAATGTGACAGTATTTGGAAGTGGGCCTTTGGGAGAGGATTAGACCGTGAAGGTGGACCTTTCATGAATGAGATGAGTGTCCTCATCAGAGGAAACACCAAAGAGATGATTTCTTTTCTGGTCATGTGAAGATCCAATGAGAAAACACCTGTCTACAAACTCAGGAAGAGGACCCTCATCTTTATCTTGGGTTTCCGAGCCTTCAGAACTGAGAAATGTTTGGGGTTTAAGCTACCCAGTCTATGGTATTTTGTTATAGAAGCCTGAACTAAGACAGTGTATTTGCACCCAGAAAAGTTAAAAGATTTGCTCCAGCCAGGCATGGTGGTGCACACTTGTATTCCCAGGACTTGGGAGGCTGACACAGGAGGATCGCGGGTTCACAGTCAGCCTCAGCAACCTCTTGAGGCCCTGTGCAACTTAGTGAGACCCTGTTTAAAAATAAAAAATAAAATAGGGCTGGGGGGTGTATCTCAGAGGTAGAATGCCCCTGGGGGTTCAATCCCCAGTAACACACACACACACACACACACACACACACACACACACAATGCTCGAGATCCCACAGTTGGAATTTGCACTTTGAATTGTTCTTTGCTAGCATATCGAAGTACATGTAACTTTTTCTATGTAGACCTTGTGCCTTGTGTCCTTACATAATTCTTACTACCTTTAGTATCTTTTACAGGTTAATTATAATTTATACTACAATGTCTTAGACAAATACAGTCTTATCTCTTTCTTCCCTTGCCATATTGCCCCAGCTAGAATTTCCAGTACAATATTGAGTAAAAGTGACAAAGGCCAATTCCTTGTTCCTCATCTCAGGAGATACATCTTCAGTCTTCCATTGTAATTTTTGATGTTAGCTGTAGGTATTTTTGTAGATTTTTTTTTTATCAGTTTGAGGACATTCTGGTATATTCTTAGTCTCCTGAGAGTTTTTTGAGTATTTAATTTTCCCCTGGCATAGGACTCATTTGCCCAGTGTCAAGGGTTTAATTATCTGATATCCCCTGGCATAGGACTCATTTGCCCAATCCCACCTCACCTCAGGGTATTGTCATATTTTCTGTGAATGTCCTTAGTTCTTATATCCTTAGGTCCTCTGATAATTACAGACCCTTCTGACCCTTCTGAGTCTCTGCATGTTGATCATGTGGCCCATGGTAAAGCAGTTCACTTACTGACTTTAATGGGAATGCCAACCCTTTTGCCAGCTGATCAGACTCCTAACTCGGAGTTCACACCAAGAGAAACCAAATATCTAACATACTTCCTGCTCTGCATGCTGATGCCAAGATGGAAGAGGTAAGAAACATGTCTGATTGGAGGTAATAAAATTAGTCTATTATCTACCTTCTTTGTATACTATCAATTTTCTTTCATAATATTCCAGGGCTGGAACTTCTTATAAATTAAACAATGAAGTTTCTGTCCTCATATCTTCCTTTATCAATGCTCTACAATCTCATAACCAGAGTAGGTAATGCCTGCCAAGAGTTGATACTTTTCTTTCCAGACATGCCTGTTCTTAAACAAACCTATCTATGTCCATCTATCCATTTCTCTATCTATCCACTTGTTGTTCATCCATCCACTCTTTCATACCCCTATCCATCTTCCTATTTATATCTGCATATTTTTCTATTATACTTTGAAAACAGAAATGGGATGGTGAGTACACTGGTTAATTGATCATTTGTATTCTTTTTCTCTTTTATTTTTTGATACTAGGGATTGAGCCCAGGGGCATTCTGTCTCCAAGCTACACCCCCAGCCCTTTGCATTTTTTTATTTCTCTGAAATGAGGCTTCACTAAGTTTCTGAAGCTGGCTTCAAATCTGCAATCCTCCTGTATCAGCCTCCCAAGACGGGATTACAGGCATGTGCCACCATGCCCAGCTGCTTATTTGTATTCTTTTTAAATAAAAATATTGCTTGATTATCTGTTCAAGTGAACTCATAACCTGCTGTTTAACTTTAGCCTCTTCAATATATCTACAGTCTAGCAACACATTCTTATTAAATATTTATTTAACCCCATGTTTTTATTTGTATCAATAGTTTGTTTCTTTTTATTGTTGAGTATCCCATTGTGTGAGTGTACAATTTGTTTAACCATTCAGAAATTGACAAATGTTTGTTTTTTCTGCATGTTTTGGTAAATATGAATAAAATTACTATGAATGATCACATACGTGTTTGGTTTTTTTGTGGATATATATGTTTTTCTTAGGTAGTTACTTTGGAACATGATTGTTTAGTCATATGGTAAGTGCATGTTAACTTTATAATAAATTAGTAGTCAATTTTTCAAAGAAGATATATTTTTGTACACTAGCAATGTATGAGAGTTCCAGTTGCTTCACAGTTTCAGCAGTACTTGGTAGTATCAGTTTCTTTTGATTTTTTGTCATTTTAGTTGAATTGCAGTATTATGCTATTGCAATATGTGCCTTTATTTTCCTGGTGGCTTTATGATCAGAGATTGTGGATGTATGTTGTTTGGAACTTTATCTGGGAGAATTGTTAGAAACCTTTGTTTTTCTTTTCTTTCCTTTCTGTTTTTCTCCAGAGATGAGTTTTTATTTACTTTTACCAGTTAACTTGGGTTCCTATTATAAGTCACTTTTATTATCTACTTGATGCTTCTCAGATGAAGTAGGTAGTATGAATCCAAGGCATAAAATGATGTGAATAAATAAACATCTCAGGGAAGATGTTTTCCTCCTTCCATTAGCACCGATGTCATGCCAGCCAAGCTTCCTTGCAATCCTTCCCTGTGATTCATTGTCCCATGTGATCCATTTCATTTTGCAGCTTTAGGCAGAAGTCTATTACATTCCCCATCTTTCACATGTCCTAGGTATCAGCTGGGTGTGGTGGCGCATGCTTGTAATCCCAGTACTTGGGAGGCTGAGACTGGAAGATCTGGGTTCACTGCTAGCCTCAGCTACTTAGTGAGGCCCTCTGCAATTTAGTGAGACCCTGTTTCAAAAGAAAGAATAAAATATAGGGCTGGGGGGGGTGTAGCTTGGAAGTAGAATGCCCCTGGGTTCAATCCCCACTACCAAAAAAACAAACAAACAAAACAAATGTCCTAGGTGTCAAATATCTTCTTCAGTAATCAAATCAGAAGCTTAGGGTCACTACTATTTAGTGGTTAACAATTCTTAACAGCAAGAAACATCTGTAATACTTTCATACCCCAGAGTTCTATTTTCAGTGTTTTTTGAAGTCTTTCTACTGATTATTGTTTTATGCCAGTTTATTCATTTAAAAGAAAATTAAAAATGTTTTAAACTTGATAACCATTTAGACTATCTGATTCATCATAGTGCCATAAATGAAAATATTTTTCATTTATTCAAGTATATTGATATCTCATAATTTTAAAGTATATCCTAACATATAATTCCTAAAAATTAGATGTTACTCTTTCTTGAACACATTTTAACTGTTTTGTTGCCATTAATAACAGATAAATGTGTATTTCTTTATTATATACATTTTGCATATAAGAAAACTGTTGGTAGTTTTGTGGAATAGTGATTATCTTGATGTCATATGTACTAAACTGTAAAATGTGTGTGTGTGTGTGTGTGTGTGTGTGTGTGTGTGTATTACTGGGGATTGAACCCAAGGGCATTCTGCCTCTGAGCTATACCAGCTATACCACCAGCCCGATTGTATTTTTTATTTTGAAATAGGGTGTTGTAAAATTGCTGAGGTTGACTTTGAACATGTGATCCTCCTGTCTCAGCCTCTCAAGTACTGGGAGTACAGGTGTGTGCCACCATGCCCAGCTATAATAAATGGTGTAATCTTAAAATATTTTTTATTTTCAGTCATTCTTTCAAGTATTTACACTTATTTACATCTGATCATATAGGATAGAACTTTGAGAATATTTTGAAGTAGCGGCTTTAGTGGGTGTTCCTACAATAGCTTATCATAAGATATGATGCTGCTATTACCATTTATTTTCCCTTTAAAAGTTTATGGTAGGACAGTGAAATTTTATCTACACTGCTGTGGCATCAATTGAGATACTACTTTCATTCCTTCTTTTACTAGTAGAGTTGACTTCCTGCATTTATGGTTATTGAAACATTCTATTATTAAAAGATAATTTGGTTGAGGTCTATTCTGTTATTGTCCTAATTTTATATTCTCTAAAAATTTTCATTAGCATTTGTAGAGGTCTATATTGGTATATCATTATCCTTTCTTCTATTGTAACTAACTATATTATTAGATATTTTTATTGTAATAATTTAAGAATGCTTCTTCCAAATATTATTACCACATAATTCAATTGTAGAATTAGCCATTACTAAAAGGGCAAAACATTGTGCATAAAAATTTTCTGTGTGTGTGTGTGTGTGTGTGTGTGTGTGTGGTACTGGGGATTGAACTCAGGGACATTCTGCCTCTGATTTTCACCCCCAGTCCTATTTTATTTTTTATTTTGAAACAGGGTCTCACTAAATTGTTGAGGTCCTCGCTAAGTTGCTGAGGCTGGCCTTAAACCTGCAATACTCCTGTCCTAAC
The DNA here is from genome assembly GCA_004027185.1 of Glis glis. Classification (NCBI taxonomy): domain Eukaryota; kingdom Metazoa; phylum Chordata; class Mammalia; order Rodentia; family Gliridae; genus Glis; species Glis glis. Next base: position 10,335 of record PVJS01009019.1, read on the forward strand.
CTCCCAAGTACTGGGATTACAGGCGTGTGCTACCATGCCCAGCTAATTGCAAAATTTTCTGAACTTGATATCATTGCAGGGTGCAGAGGAGTGGGCAAGCAAAAAACTTCAATATCATTCTCAATTTCTTTCATGGTTGATGCTCTGTTTCTGTTTTATTATTCATTTTACTTGTTAAAGATACAGACTTTTTATTTAGGTGTAAAATGAGTCTGCCAGAATAAACAATTTATTTTTTCCCAAACAGATATTAACAAAGAAATTCAAGCAAATATGTTTTATTGCTTTCTTTCTGGAAAGCAAATTTATACCACACCTATAGTGGAGAGTTACAAAGTAAAGCCAGTTATAGATAATTAGGTAATCACAGTATTAATGTGCAAACACTTCAGCAGCTGTGATGTGTTAGGGCTGCCATAATGTATTGCCACCAACTCAATGGCTCAAAGCAACAGCAATTCATTCTCTCACTATTCTAGAGTCCAGAAGTCAAGGTTAAGACAGGCATGGTGGCGCAGACTATCAAAACCTTGCTCTTATAAGAGAATCTTATAATGCTAAGACACAGAATATGTAGAATTAGAGCTTACATAGAATGTTCCCTCTATCATATTCATATATATGCACATTTCCTCTGGAATTGCTTACTTGTATGTCTTTTTCATAACTAGTTTATTATATTTATAATGAAAGATAAAGAATATATTAGAGTTTATATTCTAAAAAGCCACTGAGTTAACAATTTTCTTTCCTAACTAAGGTGGGATTGTTTACTTGTTTTTGGTATGAGGGGATGAACCCAGGGGCATTTTACTGCCAAGCTATACCTAGCCCTTTTTATTTTTTATTTTGGAACAGGTTCTTGCTAAATTAGCCTCAAACCTCTCCCTGTGTTATCCTTCCAAGTACTGGAATTACAGGCCTGTGCCACTGTTCCCAGATCCAAGATTTTTTTATTGAATCAAATTGTGACTTCTGTCTTATGGATTCAGTTAATATTTTAACCAAACATGAACAAAATTTTTAGGGTTTTATGTTTTTTATTTTCATGGATCATTTCTGGTAGTGTAAATTTTACCAGAGAACGTCACTTTCCTCTGTTTTGCCCATATACTCAATTTTATTTGCAAAAAAGAAAAAAGTATTTAGTAATTTATAATTTTTAATTTTCCTCTGTATTTGTGGCTATTTCTGCATTATAATTTGTATTGCAAGGTATTTGTATCTCTCTTTTGAATTGGTTAGTCAGTGATTTATTGAACTCATTCTTTTTTCCCAAACAACTAATTAATTAATTGAGAGTGCTATTATTGTTGGTTTTTTGTTTTTTCCATACTATTTATTTCTGATTTTGCTTTAATTAGTTTTTATGAATTTATTTGTTTTTTTGTTGTTGTTCTGTTTTTCATTTTTGTAGTGCTGAGGATTGAACCAAGGGCTTTGAGCTGCTTGCTAGGCAAGAGTTCTACCACCAGTGAGCTACAACCCCAGCCCTATTTGGTCTTTAATTATTATCTTAATAGCCTCATGTGGCTAGTGGCTGCTGTTTTGTCAGTGAAGTTTAGATGAGAACAACATTGTTGTTGTGTTGATGGGTTAAGTTGTGAGGCACTCGGGTGAGGGCATAATAGATTGGTGTTAGAAGGCAGGAATGTAGTTATTTCTGTTGAGGATTGGTAATGATACAAGGTGGCATGAGGGGGTTTCTGAGGTTTTGTAATCTTTTGTTTCTGAATCTGAAAGCTGTTACATGCATATGTTCATTTTATGAAAATTCATTGAGCAGTCCCTTATACTTTGGACACTTTTCAATAAAATTCTATTTTAAGAGAAAGAATATATTATGTCTAAGTGGAACTTGTTGTAGGCATGCCAGAGTAGTTCAATATTAGTAAAATGTCACATGATCTTTACAGTTGATATTTGACAAAAAACAATATTCATCTCTGATTAAACTACAATAAAATAGTAATTAATATGTACCTCATTCAAAAGCCTGCTTTTTATTAATGGAGAAAGATGAAAGACATTGCCATTAAATATATGCACCTATCTTTTGCAGTATTGTGTACTAATAAATAAATAAATGTATTAGCTATTGTAATTAGACAAAATAAAAAGTTTATAAATTAGAATTGTAATGAAAGAGTCAAAAATCTCTGTTATAAATGAATATCTGGGAAAGAGAATTGAAGGAAAACCAATGCAAATAATAAGCTAATTTAGTAAAATGGCAACATATAAAAGTAACATTCAAAAACTGGAAACTTGATATTTGCTAACAAAAGTTAAAAGATATCTGGAAAGGGAAGATTTAATCTAAAATGGGAAGAGATAAATAATTTAAGAATAAACATATAAAAGTAAGTTGAAACAGATAGACACACCATATATTTTTGTATAAAACTTACCATTGTAGAGATGCCATCTTTCCTAAATTATTTCATACTGTTATTGCAATCATATTTAAATAGTTTCTTTTCCTGGAACTAGGCTGGTTGACTATAAAGATCATAAAGAAAAATAAGCATAAATGGCCTAGTGTGGTGGCACACACTTGTAATCCCAGTACTTGGGAGGCTGAGACAGGAGGATCGCAGGTTTGTGGCCAGCCTCAGCAATGCAGTGAGGCCCTCCACAACTTAGTGAAACCCTGTTTCAAAATAAAAAATAAAAAGGGAAGGGGGTGTAGCTCGGAGGTAGAATGCCCCTGGGTTCAATCCCCAGTACCACACACAAAAAAAGAAAATATAAGCATGAATGAATAGCCAGAGAACTCCCAGAATGATGAAATCAGGGGGCAGGAATGTGGGCATGTGTATCTAGGGAGGGATGCTTATCATAAAAGATGCTAACATTTAACAATATCACGATAATTAAAACAGTGTGGCATTGGTACATAATGCTTATTAAACCAATGAAACAAAATAGAAAAATCCAGAAAGATAACAGGTGTATATAAAAATATACTATACCATGTAGAAGACATCTTAAATCAGTGGAAAACTATTTTGGAATAAGATTGGAGAAGGTAAAATTCAATGAATTCTTTACACCAAAGATGAGTATAGTTTCTATAAAATCAGAAATCTGAACGTAAACAGAAAACCATAAATATATGTCGATGATTCTCTTTAAAATCAGAAGCAAGGAAAATTTTTCTGTATACATCTCAAAATATCCAATTTAGTTGAAAAATGACAAACTGGAAAAATAATTCAACTTACAGACAAAGGGTTAATATCCCAGATATAGAAAGTCCTTCTAAAAACTGAGAAAGGCTTAAGTTCAATTGAAAAATGAACAAAAGGAAAAAGAAATGCAAACTTCCCTTAAATATGTGAAAAAATGCTCAACTTCACACATAATAAGAGAAATACAAATTAAAACCTACTATGGATTTATATCTCACCTATCAGATTAACAAAAATTAAAAGTTTTGCTTTATCATATTCTCTGTTGTGAGACTGGAAAAGTAGGCACTCATACATATCTAAGCTATGGAAAATTTGGCAATATACAGTAAAATTCCATGCGCATTTGTCCTTTTGATAATTACAAGAAATCACACTTTTAGGAAACCATCCCCAAAGAACACTGGCAAGTATATTAAATAGTGTATCTAGAAAGGTCACAATTATTTTTTATAACCCTCAGAGAATCTTGCTTTCTACCTTACTTAAATTCTTCTTAGAGTCACATCCTTTTTGAGGGTTTGTTCTAAATGTATTACTTCAGTTTGGTACCTGAAATCCTTAAACATTTTCCAAAACTCATTGTGAAAGATAAGATTACAACAAATTTAAAGACCCTAGTTGACTTTATTTCAAATTCTAGAATCGGGCAACACTTCACTCCATACTAGAATAAGCATTCCAATGAGTTCAGTAGAAGTTGGTTTTATAGACAGAGGGCTACAAAGTGCAGAAGCAAAGAGAAAGGAACGGAGTGGCCAATTCATTATAAGGCAGGAATATAGACACAGAATCGTAGAAAAATAACTGGTTAACATCAGTTTACTTCAGATTACTTTTCTTTGTGAAGATTTAAGCTGAGGGAACTTCATTTAATTTTATTTACCCTCACAAACCAAAATGAGCCCAGGTCATGATGTAATGTGAGTGTAGACTGCTCTGGGTGAGTCCAGTTACACGTCTGTAATCATACCTGCTCAAGTGGATTAACTTGGTTCTTTGTGAAAACAACAAAGAGGATTGATTAAAACTGACAGATATTTTACATTGAGAGTGTAACTAAACACAGCACATTTACCCTAAAATCGGTGCAAAGCCAATAAACACAACCAAGGGATAAAAGAATAAAGAGAGGTTTCTGACTTGTCCAACTAGAGCACTGGGGATAACTCCCAAAGCAGTGTCTCCCCAAACAAAGGAAGCAAGGCACTTGGATAGGGAAAAAACTTATGCATGTTTGTACTGGAGAGACTCATCACATGTAGAGGCAGGGACGGTTCTGAGCATTTGCAATTCAAGATCATGCTTCATGGGTTCAAAATGTTGGTTAGGAACATCTCCTGGGTGGACAATTTAGCATTGCAAGGAGGTTATAATAACCAAGTTCGGTTTAGGTCACCTAGAAGAGTGAGCCAGATGACTGGATGGTTTTGGCTGCTTCTTCATGGTTTTCTCTGGAAGGCCAGTTTTGAAACAGAACAACTTGAAGGGGAGCTAATAGTCATTTAAAAGGACAGTAACCGACGTGTGCATGTATACTTCTACCATCCTGAAACCCATCAAAATGTATGATTACAATGTACCAATAAAATATATATATATATATATATATATATATATATATATATATATATAAATATGTTTGTATTGTTTGTAGATCAAGTATATGCAGATATGGTACCTGGATTTTTCTATGGTATTTAACCAAGTTTTCAAAATACTTTTGTGATCAGAAATGGGGTAGGAATTCTACCTCAGTAAGGTGGCTAGTACCTGAATGAAGGATTATATTCAGAGGTGTGGATTAATAATTAGTGTCAACCTGTATAAAGATTACTACTTATGCTTATTAAGAGTACCTCTGAACCAGCAACGGTCAGGCATAGTGAAACAAAAGCTTATATTACCTAGTGCTAACACCCTAATATACCAAGGCCATATTCAGAGCTAATTGGACGTCCCTATGTCCTGCAATGGAAAGTAAGTGTCTCCCATCTCATGATCTTTTTGAAACTCATAAGACCTGATGTTTTAATGATGACAATGATAATGACAATTTTTGTTTCTGTTACTTGAAGTAAACAGCTCCTGGATAAATGTATGGCTGCATTAAGTTATTGAAACCAGAATGTAGAGTTTCCTATTCTCATACTACATATCAGTGTCAATTATATTTTTGCCAATGACTGTTAACTTCATCCAATAGACAAATAAGGGTCCAAATCAAAGAACTCTGAAGTTATTGAAGGAGGTAGAGGAACTGCAGCTAATTATGAAACAATTAGTCAAAGTCTATGAAAATAAGAAAGATATGAATATTGCATTGTTGCATTGTGTTCATTTCTAATCACCACTTGGACCATTTAAGAAAGTCAGACTATTAACATGTAGATGAAAATTCATAAATAATAAGTTTATGGGTGTCAATTACTTTGGATTCACACACAATGAGATTCTCATAATGTATGTGGTAGCCAGGTAGAAAATAAATTGCCACTTTTAATACCACAAAAAAAAAAAAGGACAGTAGCTCCCTCTGCTCCCCCCATACATGTAGGTGATTGCCCCTACAAGTACCTGCCTAGCAGTTAACAAAAGTAAAATAAATGTACTTTAATATAATGTGCAAAATTATAAATGTTCAATGTTAATTCTTATGCTAATTTTAATTTTTTAATCCTTAAAATAGAAACCTCTAGCTATAGCCAGCAGAGCTAAAGTGCTGCTCCTGTAGACTCTAGAATCCTCCTTCTTTTTGTTTGTTTGCATTTTCATTTTAAACATCTGCTGATTTACTTCTTTATGTGTCTTGCTGTCCTTACACTAGGCTTTCTGTAACTTGGGCACATTTGTTTTTAATCAGAAAATAGTCTTATGGCTATTTCAATCTGTATGTGAGAATGCTCAATGTTCAGAAATTCTACAGTAAGGCTCTCAAGCAAATGAGCTGAAAAATCCAGAGAAACATTTTGTTGTTGTTGTTATTGTACCAGGGATTGAACCCAGGGAAATTCTACCTCTGAGCTACACCTGCAGCCCTTTTTATTTTATTTATATATTTTTTCATTTTGAAATAGGGTATTGCTAAGTTGCTAAGGTTGGCCTTGAACCTGTGATCCTCCTGTCTCAGCCTCCCAAGTACTGGGATTACAAGTGTGCACCACCACACTCACTTTAGAGGATAAAAAAATCAGAAAGTGGATATTATTGTAAATGTCCTCTGTGCCCTGGATGCAGGCTGGAAAAGAATTTCCAAGAAAAGAATGGAGATACAGATGGGTTTATTTAGGAGAAACCACAGTCTCTTTTCTCTTTTCCCATTGTCTCTTTTTTATGTTAATTCCCCTTTCCTTTTGATAATTGGCAGTTATCCCCACCCCATCCTCCCCCCACACACCTATGCAAGGCACCAGAGATATGAAAAGAAAAGATTTGAGGAAAGGTGCCTTGGGTTTAGGGTTGTTAGACTTAGATGAAAATGCAGGATGCACAGTTACATTTGAGTTTCAGATTGTGGTATAAAAATATATACGTCTGAGGTATAAAAACATATGCGTTTGATTTTTGTCTTTTGTCCCTGGCACAGAGTTCCTGAAATTCTTGGATTTCTAGGAGTGATAGCAAGTCTTTTATTATTCATAAGGAACCCTTTTGTAGAAATAGGGTAAGGTAGGTAGGGCCTCTAGGTAGTTTCAGAATGAGGTAGTCACCAGGGAAGTGATTGGAGGATTGGACCTTTTAGCTCACTGTGGATCTTCTTGAAGGGGAGAAGGAAGGATGGAGGTTAAGCTCTATAAAATATCTTGAATTGACGAGTTTCTGGGTTGGTGAACACATCAAGATGCCCAGAGGGTGACACAATGAGAGAGGACAGGGAGCTTCATGAGCTCCCTCCCATACCTTGTTATATGCATCTCTTTCATCTAGCAGTTCCTGAGTTGTATCTTTTATAATAACCTAGTAATAGAAGTAAACTATTTTATTGAGTTCTGTGCACCTTTCTAGCAAATTGTCAAAGCTAATTAGGAGACTGTAGGAACATGTGAGTCAGAAGTTCAGGAAACCCAGGATTTGCAGCTGGTGTCTGATGTAGCATCTTATTGTCCTGAGCCCTTATGTTGTGGAGGCTGTGCTAACTCTGAGGAGAGTCAGAATTGAATTATGGAACACCCCATTGGTGTCTGAGATCTGTAGAATTGGTCGGTATCAGAGAAAACACCTCACAGATAAACAACAAGTAATTTGCATGTAATTGAGTCCCAAATACTTGCATGTATCATATTTATTCTTAAAAAATGTTGTTTACTTGAAATTCAAATGTGACTGGATATCTCATGCTTTATCTGGCAATACCATTTGGAGTAGAGCATGTCCTGTGCTTTAAGTTTTGTCACCTACCCATCCAAAGAGGACACTACCTACTTAATTTCAGGTTTAAAAAAGCTTTCACAGGCCTGAATGGAGAACTTGTTAGGATAATGGCAGAAAATGGACTAGCCTGACCTCTGCTCAGGAAATCAAAGGGCCTAAGAAACCAGCAAGTTACTTTGGCAGTGTTGGGGCTCAGCAAAAAAATACCTCCAGATATGGTGCCTTGGTATGCTAATTATTTTAAGTTGAATGTACTTGGGGATCAGCTGAGGTTGGATAAATCTTTTCTCTGAAATTCTCTTATCTACCTAAAGACCTGGTCCACCTAAAAGGGAGAGAATTGCCTTCCCTCTTACTGAAATTTCATTAAACAATGAAGATAAAACTTATATCACAGAGGAAGAGACTGAAAATTAAACATCACATCTAGAGCCCAGAGGAACTTTGTCCTGGGCCGTTGTCTATTCTTCAATCCATTCATCTCTCCTTAATTTCATTTACTACCATAAAGTTTGCCTGTATCTCCCCTTTCCTCTCTCCTATGAAGAGAACATTTAACTTTAACCATCTAGACCTTCTCTGAATTTTGTATTTCATGTGGCTCCCAGACATATGAGCACATTAGTAAATGTCTATGATTCTTCTTCTATTAATCTCCTGCTAGATTATTTCGGCAGACTCCATTATCGACCTTTAGAGTGAAATTTTGAACTTCCCTACAGAAGCAAAGATGCCATAGTTTTGAAATTTGTCTCCACTCAAAGAACTGAGGGCAAAGGACAGAGAAGTCTGTAACCATGATTGGAGCAAAATGAGAGGAAAAATTCAGACCAGGGCTCTTTTTCTTTTTATCCAAGAAGGTTGCTTGGGAAGTCAATGGGACTCCAGTAAATGATTCTTAGAGGAACGGATCCCCTGAAAAGCTGGGTTAAGGAGAAACGAGACCAGAGTGAGAGAACGTATTGCTGAGTGTCTGAAAGTCCTATTGAGAGGGATAGACAGGTGTCTCCAAGAAAGAAATGAGAAGAGCACACAAGACAAAGAGGCATTTTTAAGCATCCATCTAGTTCAAAGAGCGTGAAGGTAAGAGGTAGTATGTTAGGCAAGCAAGAAAGTCTCCCTCTCTCTCTCTCTCTCTGTCTCTCTCTCTCTCTTTCCTGAGAAGGGTTCACAGTAGCCATTGAGCGATAAGATAACTAAGAAAGAAAGAAGCTTGTACACAATTTTCTCCTGTTAACAGGGCACCATAGAGGGGGAGGCAGGACAGGCTTATGAAGTATTACTTCTAAATGAAGATTAAAGTGTCATAATTATAATTTTATAATATAATAAAATACGTGCTATTAAATATTACATAACATGTTAACATAAATGTGTATTATATAATTATTAGTATACTGAATTGAACTTTTTGAATTATTGAATCGAGACCAAGTCTGAAATACTTCTGTTCTAAAAAGTGATCAGAAAAGGTATAGGGCTTTCCAAAGTTTTTCAGTTGCAGGGGATAAATCTTACCCAACTGTAAAAACTGTCAAAGGATTGTGGGAATTAATAATAAAGTATTTTGATAGCATACTATGAATTGTGTTTGCTCAAATTACTAGTTATTAGTGCTAGTTACTCTCAATCTACAAATTTCTTGACTCTACAGTTTTGGTCTCATCAGAGTGACCTCTGTTTTGCATTCTGTAGTTCTTCAAAATGATGGAGCGGGGAGATTATTCAGTCCTTTTTTGATGAGGAGAATAGAGAAATGTCCTGATTTGGGTTGGAGCCAAACACTGGACCCCAATCGATGCTATAAAGTATTTTTTTTTCTATTTGCAACAGGATAGAATTTTACAATGTAGCCAAACCTAATCCAAACAAGTGTTATTGAAAAATTCTTCTGAAAAAAATGTTAGTAGAACATAAATGTTACTTCTCTTGCAAAGAAATTTAACTATCAAGCAAAATATAAAAAGCTTTTAAAAATTATGGCGTTTTTGAGAGAGCTTTCATGTGTTAATAGATGCTGTGAATAAAATTTCCAAAGGAATGATTTGGAACACATTTTCTTGACTTTTTTTTAACCACAGAAACCTTTGTTTTTGGAGCACAATTTCAGAATATTCCACAACTAACGTTCCAAAGGAAAACATTTTATGAAAATCCTGGTGTAGCATTTCAAATCAATCATCTATTAATTAACTTACAGCATCTTATTCCTGTAAGTTAGGAAGACATCAAATAATGACCAGTTTTCTCAACATGTGAACTTTTTAATCATCTTGTCAGAATTATCTCGGTATATTTGTTAAAACAGCAAGTTAACTGGGATCTGACCCAGGTCTATTAGAGTCACTGGGGACTTATTTTGGGGGGTGGGACTTGGATTCAATTTAATATTGCCCTGTGTTGGAGTCTTAACAACATTGAAACCCAGAAACACAAGTGAGGAATGTTATTTCTGGCTAAACTTTCAAAATCTACTGCTGAAATTATTCTTAAAAGCTTGCAGTTTTTTCAGAATCTCTATTTCTGATCAGTAAGCCAAAGGAATAGAAAGTTACTTAGACTCTTTCCACACAGAGGAAATACAACAACAACAAACTAGTGATTATTTTTTCCCACTCAGTGGGTGCTAACTTTCCACTGTGCTCTTAAAGTAGCAACATTCCTTCCACCCAAGTGATATTTCCAGGGGTGTTTGCTGGTTATGTGTTACTTGAAATTAAATATAGTGATTCCCTCCAGCCACACCTTAAATTTTTTTTAACAATTGTTATCTGACTCTGTGAGCAGTAGTAGTGAAAACAGTTCTAAAGGAGTATTTATAAAGCTTGTATTTAATTGTGCTTTTTGAAATTCTGATTTAACTCTATTTTATTACTGGATTTAGGAAATGATTGAATAACTAGTTTTTTATACCTAAAGTAAATATTTTGGTTCCTACAAACTTTCCAAGTAAAATAAGTAAGATGCAGTGTTTTCTCTTTTTGTATATTTTTTTCTTGTGAAGCCTCTCAAATTAAATTTTCTGCTCAATATAGAAAATGAGCTATGTATTATTAAGTACGCAATTAGAAAGTGAGGTATGTATTGATTAACTATGCAATACTCATGAGCGTTAAGCAGGTTTCTATTTAAATGTCTTTTGAACAAATCTCTTATTTTTATACTTTGTAAAATATTCTGCTCCTCATTAGGGATATAGACTATTCAAGAAAACAGCTCTGGAGTTCCTGGACTGGAGGTCCGTATGGGCTTAAAAGGAGAGAACAGTCCATTTAAGGAGTGTAGTTTTACATGTAGCTCCAGGTTTGAAAATAATGAATTGATGAAGGAGGAGGAAAAACAGAAAGAAGCTAAGTAAGAAAGTGCTGTGTTCTTTATGAAAGGAACCTAATTATGGTCTATAATTCATTGATTCTCAGACTTGAATGTACATCAGAGTCACCTCACAAGCTTGTTAGCCCCGAGCTCCGGGCCCACCCCCAGGGTTTCTGATTCAGCAGGTCTGGGTGGGGCCAGGGGACCAACATTTCTAACAAGTTCCCAGGTGATGTTGATGCTGCTGGTTCAGAAACACTATTTCCTTCCAAGTGCACAGATGCTTTCTCTCTCTTCTAGTTTACCTGGAGGACAAGCACATCATGAGGGAACAGAGATAAAATCTGTGGGGAGGCACATAAGCAGCATCTTGGAAAATTTGGCAGTCACAAACATAATTTCTTAGAGATATTATTTGTTGTGGCTCAGAGCAGAGTAGGTGGCCCCAGTGTAGGACAAAAACTACTGGGATAATATTTTTGATTATAAATAGGACACTATAACACAAAATAATTAAGGATTAGTGAGAAAAGTAGCAGAGGTTATTTAAAAGTTTCTCTAAAACATGATTTAAAATAAGCTTGTAACATATTCTCTAATAGTAAATAACTTTATATTAGTAAGGAATGACAAGTACATGTTTAAAGATCTGTGGAATGTTGAACAAAATACATTTTCATACTTTAATCCATATTTTGTAGGGCAATCTCAGGATTAAATTTTTGGAGGATGTATCCTGCAAATCTTATGAGTTACAATTATAAGCCCTGAATTACTAAGTAACAACAAAAATCAACAAACTATTTTTAGAAATTTTATTACAAGATAATGCATGTTTCTTCTAAAATCCCTCCAAAAAACAACATAAAATGATAAAGTCCCTCCCATCCCCTTCAACTCATGACGTATGCTCTTTCCAGATGTTAACTATTTTAGCAATTTTGTGTACAAATATGAATGAGTTTTTTTAAGAAATATACTATATAAATCGGGCGTGGTGTCACATGCCTGTAATCCCAGTATTTGGGAGGCTGAGACAGGAGGATGATTGCAGGTTCAAGGACAGCTTCAGCAAGTAGTGAGTGAGATTCTCATCAACCTAGTGAGACCCTGTTTCAAAATAAAAATAAAATAGGGCTGGGCCTGTAGCTTGGATGCCCCTGGGTTCAATCCCCAGTACAAAAAAAAAAAAAAGAAAGAAAAGAAAAAGAAAGAAAGAATACATATTACTCTGTAGATTTTTTCACTTAATACTTTATGCATAATTTTCCACCTTATTTTTTATTTGCTATATACAATTAATTGCTTAGAATGCATCATAATTAATTTAACTTAGTTCCATTATGTTAGATTTTATTTTGTTTCCATGACTTTGATATTATGAACAATCTATAATAAAAACACCCCTACATTTACCTTTGAGCATATGTTAAGCAGTGTTAATGATAGATTTCTGGGCATAAGTGCAATGGATATTTGTGTGCTGGTTTTATAAAAATAAGTGCCAAAATTGATTTGTAAAATCTAACCCCCTGCAGAACTCAGATGCCACTTTGAGGAAGGGCCTACCTTTGCTGGCTTCTTCAGCTTGTGGTCAACATACTACCCTTCTCTTTTCATCCTGTACTTAGCTCTAAGCATAGTACTCTCCAGCCTATGCTTGAATTATTCATCTATCAATTAAAAAAATTCATCTAGGACTTTCAAACTAAAAAGGAACTAAATTCTGAACATTAAGGTGTAATGAAAGAGCCTACAGGATAATTTAAATACATCATTAACTGGCTAATACGACAAGAAATTCCAATCAACCTTTATCAGTTGCATCTCTCTTCAATGACCCTTCAACCCACTTTCCCTTAAACTACTTTGAGCTGTAAAACTACTTTGCAAATCCTCCTGGGGAATGTAAATGGCTTGCATTTTCAGTCACCCCCTGACAATTTTCATTCACTATTTAACAGGCAATTATCTGGCCATCCAGAGTTACAAATAACTCTCCAGAAGAATGGAGTGTCCTTCGAGTTCAGTGAAGAGGGGCAAATCCATATGCCAACAATAGCCGCAATTTTAGTCCTGAGCTCTCTTTTCTCCTTCAAGACTCTTCATCAACTTTCTCTCCTGATCTTCCAAGTGCGACAAATCTACTAATAACACATTTCCCAAGATTTGGTAAATCATAAATATATCGTTTGAGAAACGTATTAAAGACTTCTTATATCTAAGTTGCCACTTAATAAAATTATATACTCTATGCTTTATAACCTTGGAGTATAGCGTATGAAGGGTATAAATTACTTTCTTGAAATTTAATTCAATTAACCAAATCTTTACTATGCACCTGTACTTTTCTAGGTACTATTTAGAAACTAGCAGCCTACAAAGGTCAGTAAAATGGATATGTACAATAAGAAGGGAAAATAATCATAGTCAGGATGGGACAATATAATTATAATAAAAGTCTAAGAAGGTTTTGGGCAATGTTCATGGGTGAATAGAAGAGGGAGGTACTGGAAAGAAATAGTTGCTGAATAGCTTCATTGTCGTGTGTGTGTGTGTGTGTGTGTGTGTGTGTGTGTGTGAGAGATACTGGGGATTAAACCCAGGGGTGCTCTACCACTGAGCAATACTCCCAGCCCTCTTTGTTTTTTATTCTGAGGGTTTCTCTCAGTTGGCAAGGCTGGCTTCAAACTTGAGATCCTCTGTCTCCGTCCCCTAAACACTGGGATTCTAGGCGTGCGCCACTGTGCCCCATGCAGCATAACTTTTTAATGCCATGAGTGGCGGCACATGCCTGTAATTCCAGCACTTGGGAGGCTGAGCTAGGAGGATCATAGGTTTGAGACCAGTCCCAGCAACTTAGCAAGACCTGTTTCAAAATAGAAAATAAACAAGGATATGCATGTATTACTATAATAATCTGAGTTCAGTTCCTTTGGAAAGACATATGGTCAATCCATTCTCAGTTTTCTGAAGAATCTCCACATTGATCTCCATAGAGGCTGTACTAAGTGCTGTGTGCATGTATGTCACTACCCCTATGAACTACATTATGATGTGGGACTATAATGTGCCAATAAAAGTATTTAAAAAATAGCTGGAGGTGTAGCTCAGTGGTAGGTGTCTCTGGGCTCAACTCCCAGTATCACACACACACAAAAGTTCAATTTAACTGTGGTTACCCACCAGTAAGTCTGAATATTTGGCTTATTCTTTTAATTAAAAGTTTTTCTGATATGGAAATAAGAATAAAAGAAGAAAAACACAATAGGCAATTACTGAAATTAATCTTTAGTTATGCATAATTATACAGATACAGATATGAACTCTCTTCAATCCTCACAACAGTTATATATAATTTATACTATTTTTCTCAGCTTTTAGATTTCCTCTAAGCTCCCATTGTTACTTTTTCTGATTTATTTAAGAAGGGGTGTGAGCCGGGCGTGGTGGCGCACGCTTGTAATCCCAGTATTTGGGAGGCTGAGAAAGGAGGATTGCAGGTTCAAGGACAGCCTCAGCAAGTAGTGAGACTCTCATCAATCTAGCAAGACCCTGTTTCAAAATAAAAATAAAATAGGGCTGGGGGTGTAGCTCGGAGGTAGAATGCCCCTGGATCCAATCCCTGGTACCGCAAAAAAAAAAATGTTTCCATTAATTCTTGAATTTAGTTGGTGATTTTCGTGTGTTCACCGGGTTCCTCATCTTTCCTCAGCTTACTTTTGCTATGCTGTCTGGGGCTTTAATTTCTCATCTTGATTTTTACCTTCCACTCTTTTCTCCATGGAAGCTCAAATATACTTTTTCTTAGGGTTTTCTGAATTAAGTTTAACTTAAATTCTCATCCCTATTCCAAGATGTGCCCAATTAAATAAATTACCATCAATTCTCTTACTTTTATCATTAGGGCAAGTTTAAATTTTTTCCGTATAGATGCATTTTTTAATATGTTTTTGTTGGTGCATTGTAGTCTCACATCACAATGAGTGTCAGTTTGGTGTTAACATACATGCACACAGCTCTTGGTGTCCCTCCCCCCGCCTCCCTCCCATATGTAGCACTGAGAATGATGTCGGTATAATCTCATATCTACACATTGTTTATGACAGTAATTCCATAGATTCACTTCTTTCTTGCCCTTCCCCTTCTCTTGTACCCCTTCCCTTGCACCTCTGAGGGTTCTCTGTTGTCATTGGAGACCCTTTTATGTCCCCACTACTCCCTAGGTTTTTAAAGCTTGCCCACACTGTAGTAATCTTTATAATGGAAATATGCCGTTAAAATGTGATGTCAGCTTTTATTATTTTTTAAAGTCCAGCAATGGTCTCATTTTTATTTTAGTGTATTTTCTTCAATGTATTCAAACAAAAAAGAATTCAATAAGGAGCATTATGTTGTGAACCATTTTTATTTAAAAGCCTTTATATCAATCTACCAAGCCATTCTTTAATCTGTGGGGATGCAAAAGGAAAATATCTGGAATGTTATTAAACTAGGAGTAGAAGGAAAAGCAATCAATATGTCAGAGACATCTGCAGAAACCAGGTGTGGTGGTGCACACCTGTAATCCCAGTACTTGGGAGGCTAAGACAGGAGATTCAAGGCCAGCCTCAGCAACTGAGACCCTGTTTCAAAATAAAAAATCAAAGGTTGGGGGATGTTGCTTGGAGACAGAATGCCCCTGGGTTCAATCCCTAGTACTTCACCCCCCCCAAAAAAAGAGACATCTGCTCCTCCATGTTTATTGCAGCACTGTTCAAAATAGCCGAGCTATGGAATCAACCAAAGTGTCCATTGATGGATGAATGAATAAAGGAAATGTAGTATATATAAACAACGCAATATTATTAAGTCATAAAAAGTATGAAATCCTGCCCTTTATAGCAACATGGATGGAACTGAAGAATATTATGTCAAATGAAATAAGTCAGGCACAAAAGACAAATACCATGTACTAACTTACATGTGGAAGTTTTAAAAATTGATCTCATAGAAGTAGAAAGTAGAATAAGTGGTAACCAGAGAATGGCAAGGGTGGGGATAGAGAGATAGAAAGAGGATGGTTAGTGAGTACAAGGATGCAGTTGGTTAGGAGGAATAACTCATGTTCTGTAGCACAGTGGGAGGAAACTCCGATTCCTGTGGTTGACAACATCTAATTATATACTTTAAAATAGCTAGTAGAGAGGATTTTGAATACTCTCAACACAGGAAATGATAAATGTTTGACAGGATGACTATACTAATTACATTGATCTGATCATTACACATTGTGTTCATATATGAAAATATCATATGGTACTCTATTAATATACAATTATTATGTATCAATTGAAAAGTATTTTAAAATCTAGAATTAATGTGTTTTATTTCTGGATAGCAAAATTTGGAATTTTCTTTTTCATTTTAAGTACTTTTCATTATTGCCTATATTGTGTGTGTGTGTGTGTGTGTGTGTGTGCACGCATGCGCACGCATACTCTATCACTGAGTTATACCCACGTCCCTTCCTATATTTTTTATAGTGATTAAAGAAAGATTACCTTTATGGCTGGTTGCCATGCCATAAGCCTGTAACACCTGTCCTTGGGGGGCCAAGACACAAGGATTGCAGTTCAAAGCCAGCTAGCAGTAACTTAACAAGACCCCGTTTCAAAATAAAAGATAGAGAAGGACTGGGGTTATAACTTAGAGGTAGAACATCCCTGCGCTCAATCCCCAATAGCAACAACAACAACAAACAATTACCTTTACCAAAGGAATAATGACTTTCCTTAAATAAAATAATTAAATTCTATCATCTATCCATACATACCTTCATTGGATTTTTGTTTCAGTGAATTACCTATTTAAAACTTCTGTCTATTTCTATTGAATGTTTTCCACTTTTGTCTCTATGTAGGAAATCTTTTTATGTTTACAATAAAAACTCATTTTCAATTATAGGTGTTGTCAATATTCTCCCCAGACTTCTAAAAATAGTGTTTGTTGTTATATATTTTAGCAACTAAATGAATTTTAAACGATCTTTTCTTTAGTATTAAATATCGAATTTAAATATAGCATACTGAATAATACATTTATTTCCTTTATGGCTTCTGAAATTCCTATTTTGCTTTAGGTCTATTATCCAAAGTTATATGAATATCCTCCAGCATGTTCTGATACTATTGTTAAAATTTATATTAACTTTATCAAATGCATTTTTGTATAAAATAGAAATTGAATTAGCTTTGTTTTCTCCCAGACAATCGTAACATGCCACATTATATTATTTGTATAAAATTCCACTAAACTAAAATTATGACTTTGATCATTCCGCCTATTCTGGGCTGCGTTTTTTGTTCTCCTGACCTGTATGCCTATCTCATGGCTATCACTGTGGCTTTATAGTATATTTTCATAAATGGAAGGCAACCTCCTCTTCAGTATTCTTTTTCATGGCTGTTGTTGTAGAGTTTAGTCCAGAGTTTGTACTCAAGAGTTTAGTCCATCATCTAAACTCTAAAATAATTCTATCTAATTAGTTCTTCAAACAAACAAGCAAACAGAATGCATTGAGTCACTGTGTGATTGCATTCAGTATATTTAATAATATGTGTTTGTATTTAATAATTTTCTTCCTACGCTCTATGTCTTCTCATTGAATGTATTTTTAAGCAATTAAAAGACTTGCAACTGAGTTTCCCACTTTCAACTGCGTACTGGTAATAAAGAGAAAAGCTACAGAATTTTTTATACTTATGGTATATTAGTAAAATTATGTTTTTAAAATTCTAATTTTATCTCATATTCATGCACATTTCAAAAGTATTGTAGGTGCATTTATCATCCATCTGATTGATAAATGTTTTAAATAATGACAACATTAGCAAGCCTTTAAAAGAAAAAGGCACTAAAATATATCATTGGTATTATTCTCAATCACTGAAGATCTTTATTACAATTGTTCTGGCTTTAGTCATAAAAATTAAAAATTCCATTTAGGGAATGCTACTTTTATTATTGTGCTAAAAATCCAAGGCAATTCAATAAAGCAAGAGAAAAATAAATGACTTAAAACTTGGGAAAATTATAGATGACATATTTGTTTACACAGAAAAGTCATTTATAGGTGGCATGTTTGTTTACATAGAAAAGTCTAAGGAATTTATTAAAATATACTAAAACTAGTAAGTGTATTTCGCAAGAGCCCATGATATACAGGCTACATAGGATATAAACTCACAAATAAGAATTGAAAATAAAATTGAATTTTTTCTCATTTGTATTAAAATACATCAATTCTAAATAATAAATCTAATGAGTGATGTGTACAACCTCTATACAGAAATTCCATGTGGACCTATTAAAATCCAGTAGTCTACTAATAGAAATGTATAAACTGATTCTGAAATATACGTCTAAATGTAAAGCATCTAGAATAGCCAAAACAAACTTTAAAAAACCAGCAAAGTTGGAAGTCTTCAACTAGCTGAGTTCAAGACTTACTATAAACCTAAGATAATCAAAGGAGTGTGGTATCGTGTTATTGTTACAACAAATAATGGAACTAAATGAAAGTCTTGATTTCTGCCTATGCATATATTATCAATTGATTTCCTTTCTTTCTTTTTTTTCGTACTAGAAGTTGAACCCAGGGGCATTCTACCTCTAAGCTGCTCCCCACCTCCTTTTACATTTTTTATTTTAAAACAGGGTCCCTAGATTGAACTCAGTTGAGACATTTTTGAAAGCTCTTAAGACAGGAATTGTGGTCTTCATAATTAAGTTGTTATAATTATTTTATTGAACAAACTAATGAATAGTTGAACTTAATCTGGAAATACTGTTCGTTTACAATGCTCTACCCATAGATCTCAAAAAGTTCTTTTACCTGACCTCTTAGACAAAGATTAAGAGAGAAGTTTAGAAAGATTCAAAACTGATCAATGATCTCTTCTTTGATCTGGGTGGAGTCTGTAATGGGGGTGGAACTCCAAACAATCTTACCTAATTTTGGTGAATGAACCCATGGGAAACTGTATGGTTAGATCCTATTCAATTCATTCCTTCACTCCTTTATTTCCTCCAAACAACAATTACACTACTGTGGGGGAAAAAGTTTGTGGTCATAAACCATAAGGCTAGATTTACTTTCTTTTCTTAAAAGAGATGGACCATTCTGTAAATCACAATTCAATACACAGAATTCCAAAGTGGAGTTGTTTGTCATTTCGTTTCTGAAATCCCATAGATTGTCATCTGGAGGAACATTCAGAGCAGTAAAAGTGGCTCCTCCTGATTTAGAAATGTAGAGCCTTTAAAATTTATATCCCACAACCAGTGTTTCATCATACTGGCACTGCACACAGATGCAGTGTCCTGCACAGTGGTGACTTAACACAGCCCTGGAGCTGGATTAGAACCTGCATTTCAATTCAACACAGCACAAAAATTCATATGTAGTTTTCCCAAATGAAACATCAGGGAAAATCAGTCAGAAATAAACAGGGTAATCTCTTGAATTAAGATCAAGGCCCAGATCCCAAATGATCCCTACTGCAAACATCCCGAACATAACAGTTTGTATTCAGGCTTTCTAAGTCAGTTGACTGATTTGAGATATGGCTTTGATGCTGAATTGTCAGTTTGTGAGGAATTGCAAATACATGTGATCAATAAAATTGTTTAGCAACACTTTGGTATAAAGAGAAAAAATAAAACCCAATACTCTACAACTCCTCAACTCTTCAGATGCTTGTGGTAACCAAGATGTATTCTGCCACATGTATTCAATGAAATCCATTTGGACCTTAGGTCTGATTCTTTCTTGGCAGTTGTAGGTGCTACAGCTCCCCTTTAATAGGCTTGGCAGCTATTAACACTATCAAAATAGGAATGCTTTTCACCTCATACTGAGTTTGCCAAATCTTTTGTTTTTAAGTGAGTGCCTGACACAGGAAAATACTCATGGGACTGTCTTCATTGAATAAGCAAGTAAATGAAGCCATTGATCTATATTACATAGCTTAGTAGTTAATTGGATACTACTTTGTATGGTTTTCTAATAGTTTTTTATGCATTAATTTCATCTCCCCAAGGAGGATGTTAATCTCCTATGGGGCATTTTCCTTTTTTCAGAACACATCTATAGCCTATTGCTATGGTCATACCGGTTGTTTAGGAAATTATGGATGATTAGTTATACATTGTCATCAGCATCGAAACATCTTTGAACAGTTTCAAGGCTTCCTTGCCCCCTTAGTTGAGCTGCACCACTCACTAAACATTTACTTTTTCCTGCATGTATGTTGTGTCCTTACAGTCTTTAAATATTCCTTTATCTCTGGTAATGAACTTCCCCCATCCCTATTCCACTTGAACTTCCAGTCCTGAATTTTGGGTACTTTATTTTTATCTTCTTGTGATGTTGCAGATCAAACCCAGGCCTCTCATACTCGGCAAGCACTCTACCACTGAGCTATGTCCTCAGCCCAGTCCTGCATTTTAATGGGTTTGTTTGGTTTATTCCTGAGCCTTATTACTGGGTCCTCCTCTTCCTCAACCTATTTTCTCCTGTACTCACTTTGCAAAAACAGATAAACTTTATTTCATTTTAGAGAACTTTCCATCACACACCAAAGATGTGCTAGGCACTGTGACATAAAGAAGATATGAATGGATGTTCTACTCAAATATTTTGTTGTCTGGTGAGAGACACACATGATCCACAGATAAGTTATAGAAGTATGTGCAAGCGACTCTCACAGCACAGGCTGCCTACCTCAGCCTAGTGCAAGGATACACTCTGTGGGAGGGAAGCTGGCATGAGAGGCAAGTTCAGCAGTTTTGCAAGAGTAAGACTTTGGAGTCTCCTTTCCAAAGATACAGGGATTCTCAGATCTATAAAACATGGAGTTGAAAAGTGATTAAGGGTGCTAAGGCTTATGGGCCTCAGGAAAGGACTGAAAAAGGTTGTCAAAGTGAGAAAGAGAATGAGAAGCAGATATACGATGTGCAAATACAGAAATAGAATTAGAATGGCAGCTAGGCAGGATGATAGAACAAAAGACCATGGTGAAGGGCCATGTGTAGGGAAACTTTGGAGCAAGTTCAAGCTATAGAGACTGGTCATTGCTGGCTCTCCATGATGTGGGCGGAATGGCCTGGTGTGCAGCGAGGGCCATGGACAGGGAAGACACAAACCATATTTAGGGTTGGGGACTATCTTTAAGAACCTCATAGCAGCATCTTCTAGCTATATAGTATGTATATTTTTGTGTATTCATTCATGCTTAGAATATCTGTGGAATAAATTGCATACCTTTTTATTTTAGGGTGGGTTTTATACAGTCTCAGTGAATTTTTCATGTTATTTCTTATTTTTAATATTTAATATTTTTAATTTATGTATTGTAAATGTACATATTTATGGGGTTCAGTGTGATATTTCAATACATGTATATAATGTATAATGATTGATTTATGGTAATGGGCCTATCCACCATGTCGAACATTTATCATCTCTTGGTGTTGGGAATATTCAAAATCTTTTGTGCTATTTTTAAATAATTAGGTTATTAGCCCTCCCAGGCCTAATATGATTACAAAAAGAGAAGCAATAGATAAAGACAATAGAGGCCAGGGGCCGATGGTAAGGGCCTGGCTCTGCCTGCCGAGGTGCCAGTAAGCTTGTTTTTGCTAATGTTTCTTTAAATTAAAATGGGATCAATAATAGTCTCACATAGACTTGTCATCAAAATTAAATGGGCTTAGGATCAGTTCTCAATACCAATTTCAATATTATGAATGGGGAGCAGGAGGGATGGGGTAGGATCTGGAGTGAAATGCACTGACTGCTATGTGCGTGCATGTTTCTAGCACAAGAAACCTCAATGTGGTTAGAATGAAGCAATACAAGTGTGTTTAAAGAGATAAAATAAGTCAAATGGGCTTATATGCGTAATGTCCTTAGAATAGCGATGCATTGGAAATGTTCAATGAATGTTCAACATTGTTAAGATAATTATTTTCTGCAAAGGATGGGCACAACTAACAAGTCCAACCAGATTTTGGTACCGAGACACACATACAAAATAGGCCATTTCCCTTCAAGAGAGATAAGAGAATAAGACCAAACCAAGTAGTTGGTTACATGAAACACCACCTCAAATGAATTAGAAACTAAATCCTAATACAGCAGATGCATTTAGAAAAAATGCTGAGGAAGTTGGTTTTGTTGTCTGCTACATAAAATTTTGTGGATAATCATATCTATCTATCATCTATCAATCTTCTATCTATCTATAAAACATATCACATAGATAAGAATTTAAACCAGGTTATTTTTTCTCATAAAGAATTAAAACATTTAATAACTCTTGTTTTGTTTAATTTGAAACCCTTTTGCATTGAATTCTAAAAGGAGACCAACAATGGGAAGCCTAACCAAATTCCTTAGATTCTATAATAGGACAAATGTGAAACTTTACTTATGAGAAGTATCATAGCAAACAACTTAACTTCTTGAGTTAAATTCCAAAGGGGAGAATCTTGAATTAAAGCAATATTAACAAAAAAGCACACAAGAAACTTCTCAGCTCCAAAAATTTAAAGTTGTCTTTTTACTGTATATAAATAAAGCAGTTTATGCAACTCTGAGCACTGAGTTAAGGGAAGGAGGAGGAAAGTGGATTTGGCACAAAATGACTTTTGACACATGCCATGTATTATTTACCAGAAAATTCTACCACATGCATTAATGTGACAGGCATAGTCACTTGATTAACTGAAGCCAACTGGTCAGTTCATATAGAGAAATCTGGTTCCGTGTTTCCAGGTGTATGTGGAGGGAGGGGCACAGTAGGAAGTTCAGATAACTACCTCCGGAAGAAGAGCAAAAGTTGTCTGAATAGAGCTCAGAGCGAGAGGAGACAGAAGGCCAGAAGTCGAGTTCAAGGTTCTCTAGAGTGTGAATCCAAATATTAATAGGCTACAGATCACTCGTGTAAGCTTGGATAATGGTTTATTTCTTAGCAACCTCCTATCACTAGTCTGGCTTTTCTTGTTCTGCCTATAAGACAAAAGAATATCTTACTCATCTGTGCT
The DNA here is from genome assembly GCA_004027185.1 of Glis glis. NCBI lineage: Eukaryota > Metazoa > Chordata > Mammalia > Rodentia > Gliridae > Glis > Glis glis. The sequence goes on from PVJS01009019.1 coordinate 33,305, forward strand.
GACCTAAAAAATTGAGTGATGTTAAAATGAGAACAGAGAGAAAAAAATCTGCTTTGAGACTTTAGGAAGAAAAAAATGACATTAAATAGAGCCTAATATGTAATTATTTTGTACTTTCTAAGAAAGACTCTCCTCACACATCCTGTTCACTCCATTTGGACCTATCAGCCTTGTGTTTTTTCATGGGGAAGAGTCTTTTTTTGTTTTGTTTTGTTTTTCTTCACCTTGTGATGCCTCTGAAAATGGCCTCATTGTCCCGGGGGAAGAAATCGATTTGATTCTCTACTTTTTCCCACAGACTCATGTCTCCCCTGAGACAGCTTACTATATGAACAAAATATGCAACAAGCCTACAGATTTTACAGTGACAGAGCCAAAGGCTTTTCCGTTGCCATTCGTGTAACCCATGGGGAAATATCAGAATGGGGATTGATCTTGGCAAAGAGAGAGTCCACAGAGATGGTTGGGTTTAATAAATCCCTGCTATAAAAGACTCATGTTTAAGTTCCACCAAGTCTCAAAGCTCATTCCGCCAAGGCTATCTAATCTTTTGCTTCCTCAGTTACAGATTAGATTTCCCTTTGTCACTATTTCTTTGGAGTCTATTTCGCACAAGATAGAAGATGATGGCCTTCCATCAGCCCACTCCCTGTGTTATTGAAAGCTGAGTTCCTTAGGCTAATTACATCGATATGTGTTCCAGAGAAAGTAATGGCTTGCTAGTGAATATTACTTAGCCTAGGTGATGCTACCTTTAGAGGATCGTGGAAGTTCTATCATTCATAGTTATTCTTCCCAGACTGCTTAAGAGAATTCATGTTACTCATGGGATTCAAGGAAGAAGAGATACAAAAATATATTAATCAACCCTTTTGGGAAATGGATCCAAAGGTAGTTGGTTCTAAATACATTACAATTGACAAATAGTTCTGAAAATAATCTTCTAGAAAGTACATACATATAAAATGTACACATATATATGTATACACATATGTGTACAGAATGATATACAAATATACATTATGTACTATGTATGATCATAACAATATTATTTGTATGTATTAGACATTATATATTAAATATAAATACATAAATATTCATGAATCTGTAAGCACATACAGATTTAAGATTACTATCATGACTAAGCACCCTTTGACAAACTCAGCCTTGGTTTTCACAACTTTTAAAAGACTGGTTTGGACTAGGTGAACTTTCAGTTCTTAAATTCGATGACAAATAACTTTAGGCCAATACATTGTTATACAGTGATTATGTATGTTTCCAAACAAATAAATTTGGAGGATACCAAACATCACAGCAACTCCATCACAAATGATTTCTCTGGGACCTTAAACACAACAAAGCAGGCTGATTCGAATGGAGCCTATGCCCTCTCCCACTGCTCCTTGTGTGTTCTGCATTGCTGTAATTGGGCATGTACATTACCTGTTGGACTATGATTTAATAGAGGGACAGACTCCAGTCTTCTTCATTTGTGAAGCAAAAGGGAAAACTTGCACATACTTGGGATTCAAAAAATCTAGATGGCCAAATTGTTAAGTGATTTAGTAGAGTTCTTAATCATCGTTACTTTAGCTTTTATGAATAGTATAATCACTGGACCACTTCAAACACCCACACATACCAACACCGCTCAGTGCAAACAGTGCTTTTCTTATCCACTGTGTTAATATTGTGCTACATGGGGCAGCAGCCCCATCACCTCAAATAGCTACTAAAATGGATTTATATTTATGGCATTTGATTTACTAACAATACACCTGAGGCTGTAGGCCTTGTACACATGCATAATTCATGCACATTCAGCATTTTAAACTCTACCCAGGGTTTACTTTGAAAAGTCACATTGATTTTGATTTAAAACCCTAAAGAATAAGCAGAACCGAGCTGCTAGGTTGTTTTTATTAATAATATTTCATTCTTAACAGTGGATAAGATGGTAATGATGACAAAGCCCTTGCTAAGCCCATGTTCACAGAATGAATAAAGGCTTTCCTGAGAGTTTTGTTCTAAGAGTAATCCATTGAGTTGGAGATTGAGCCAGACGTGCTATTTGAATTTCTTTATAATTCAGAAATAAATAGATGTTCTTTAAAAGGATCAACAAATTATCCCCCCTCACTAATTTAGGAAATTCCATCCCACTGACCAGCCTGACACTTTCAGTGAGTACTTAACACAACGTGTTGAATAAAATTTTATTATTAACTGCAGGCAGCAGTATCGGAAGGCAGAGAGGTCAAGAACACAATGCCTCCTCCTTCAATCCACTACTAGATTGTTCTTTCAGAAATTGGAATGTAGATAACATGCTGTCAATGCTATCGGTGTGTTTTGTTCTCGCTTTAGAAATATTCAAAAATGAAAAAAACAAAACAAAAACAGGCCTAGGGTAGGAAGAGGAGACTGCTGTCAGCATTGTCTGAATCTGTCTTTGTTCAGGCGTGCGTTTTTCTTCTCTTCAATGACCTCTAAGATCCATTTCAGCCCCATCATTGTTGTCTTGTTAGCTTCCAATCTGAGGCAGCACAGGAATGGGCGAGTCGCTTCTTGGAAGGGAATCTCAGGGCAGTGATTTTTCAAGTGAGGAGAAGGTAAGTAGTTGATTCATGGGTCGGGCTGTGAGGGAAAGCTTGCCACAGAGCTTACCTCAAGGTAATGCTCAGAGAAATACTCTTAAGCACTCTGGTTAGCTGAAAGGAACGCCACGTTCTGTATGGGTTGTTGTGGGGAATAATGCTTCTTGGGACCAGAAGATTTATAAAAATTCCAAACATCATTAGATATGGACTATTTCTTAGTCTTATTGGTAATGATATACATGGGGGTAGGGATGGAAGGTGCTTGTATGCTCCAAGCTCACAGGATACTATCTTTGGTGATTCTATCACCAAAAAAAAGGGGTGGGGAGTAAAGGGGAAGTTTTTATTTCAATTTCCATCTACCTTTCCAACACTCTCTCTCTTTCTTTTTTTTTTTTTTGTACTAGGGATTGAACCCAGGAGCATTCTACCTCCGAGCTACACCCCCAATCCCTTTCCATTTTCTGTTTTGAAACAGGGTCTCAATAAATTGTTAAGGCAGGCTGCTAACCTGTGATCCTCCTGTCTCAGCCTCTCAAGTACTGGGATTACAGGCGTGCACCACCACGTCTGGCTTACTTCTCCAACATTCTTGAGCACAGTCCTATCTACTAGGGTGTTTTGATGACATTTTAACTCTTCCTGTCCTGAATCAACCTCTTCTTCCTTCCCATGCTTGTGTCTCCCTCTGAGTTTGAGTCATACTCAGGAGCATCACCATCCAATCAGTTGCACAAGATTGAATTAAAAGAATCATCCCTGGCAAGTTCTTCTCTGCAGGTACCACTGTCCCCCACACACTGTTCTGTCTCACTTGGATTAGGTATTCTAAATTAAACTGGTACTTTGCACTGGTCCATTCTCCATAGTCCTTCCAGAGTGAGCTTTTAAACACCAAGGCCTCTACTCAAAATCTTTGAAGGACTTCTTACTATTCTCAGAATAAGGAAGGCAACCTCTAACAGCCCACGTGGCCCTGCATGGTTTTGGCTTCAGCCAAGCTCTTCTGATTCATCGAATCATCTTGGATTCCCATCTTCCACTCCCAGTCTCAGGTTCAACACATGGCTGCTTCCCTCTTCCACTTTCTCTCCCCATCTTTGCTTAGTTAATTTCCACTCATTTTCTCAAGTCAGCTCCAATGCCACCTCCTTGGGGAAGACTTCCTTGAGCTCTGAGGTTGGACTAGATGTGCCTACTCTGTTCTCTCGTGGTTTCTGGTGGAATAAGATATCACAGCACATTGTATGGCTAGTCAATCAATAGCTCCTTCCTCAGGAAAGTCTAAGGTCAAGTCTGAGGTTATCCTTGTTCATTGTCACAGCATCTAGCACAAGGCCTGATTCTCAGTTAACACTAAATAAATACCCATTGAATTAATTTAAAAACTCTAGTTCAATCAGGCAATTCATTATATACTTAGAAGGAAAATATTTGTTTCCATAGATAATTCTGAATTATGGGAAACATGTCTGCTAATAAACACTTCTAGCATGTAAAAGACCCTGTCCCTATTAGCACATTTTTAAATATTTCTAGAACATGAATGTCTCTTCCACTTCAAAAGAGGAGATTTTTTATCAAAATAGTCAAGTCAGAAGCTCAATTTGGATATAGCCAAAGTCATTTCATAATCTTGTTTTTTATTTAATGGTATAAAAATATGAAATTCTTAGTTGTATTCGTATGCATACCTCTGCAGTCCTCCTCTCTCTCCAAAAGGTAAAAGTCTAGGACCTGTGATGTTCTAGAAGCAGCTAAAGAACTGGAGGCGAGAGGACTGATAAAAAGTATGGGGCAGTTGTCAAATGCTTGCAATGTTCTGGGGTAAAAAAGGAAGTAGTCTCATTTTTCTGAAAGACAAGACTAGGATGACTTAGTAGAAATTATACAAATCTGTGATTAACAAATAACTTCTTAACATCATGCAATGCATACATAGCAATGAAGTCAGCCATTTTCCTGAGTTAGGAAACCATCAAATCAGAGATGTTGCAGAAGATGCTCAGATGTCCCCAGCTGCCTGCATTAGTGTTCCTTCCTCACTTGGTTTTGTGGAAGTGAATAGCTATTTTGAGCTCTGTTTGATATCTGAAAGGTCCCACTATAAATCCAAATTTGCTTGAAGTACTCTGCTTAATTGATTAAGTTCAGTTTAGAATAAATTGAATCCACATTGGTGGAGACAGTAACTTTTGAAAGTATTTTTAAAAACCTGAACAATATACAAGTTAGAAAAACTACAAAGAATCTTTTTCCAGTTCAGTTTAAGAAATATTAGTATATAGTAAAATGCATGACATTTTAGACAAACTGGCTATTTGTGATTAATTGCTAATAATCCAGACAGGCACTGCATTTCCTATCTAGTTATTTTGCCAATATTTGATTACAACGAGGCAATTTATAGACAGGTCAGCTTGCTGTTTTTAATGAGCTGGATGTGCTTCCTAATGGAATTGCTAAATTGTAGCTGAGAGACTTATTATTGCATGATTTTATCTTCTTTTAATTTTTTTTTTCATCAGAGAGGAGAGACTTGAATTGGCTTCAGGTAGAGTAGTGGATTATAATTGTTAGTTTTTGTAGGAACTGTCCTCTATCATTGACTTAGTTAACTTTTATCAAATATTTAGCCTGTGTGTGATTAAAAAACCCTTTATTTTCTATTTTTATTATCAAATACAAATTATTCAAACATTTTGAGTTATATTAGTGGTCCTTATTACAAATGCTATAACATTTTAGTTTGCAGTAGAACTTAGTTTTAATCTCAGTAGTAAGAGCCATCACATTTAAAATTTTCTTTATGTCATGCAGTTCTCCTCTGAGTACCCAACTATATGCTTGGTATAAAATCCAACCTCAGTTGAGTTAAGGATATCCCACTCTACTTTGATGGGATGAAAGAGGTCTTCATGCCATCTACCTAGAGACCAAAGTAGGAATCTCTTGTATAACGTACTTGTGACAAGTACGTTATACAAGTTATACAAGTTAAGTTATACAAGTTAAGTTCCTTAACTCAAGGAACTCCATATGTCAATGGAATAAATACAAGTTTAAGGTGTTTTACAGTGCCTGAAAAATACAAAGTCTTTAGTTTATGGTGGAAGCATCCTCCCCACCTACTCTCTCGTGTACCCCATGCTGTCATTAAAGTGGATCTTCCGTTACCTAAAGTCTGTGCTGCTTGGAACAGATCTAGAGATGCTCCAAGGAAGTTCCAATTGTTGAGCCACATATTCACTCCAGGAGGCCTTAGTCTTAAGTCCTTTGTGCTCACTAACAGCTTCTACAAGCATACTGAAGAAATCACCCACGTAGGGAATTCTCTTAGTTGCAGAAACTATTCTAGTATGGTCCTGGTATTTCAGGTTCAAGGAACCATCAATACACACACTCCTCTCATCTCTCTGGACCCCTCTTTCTTAAAGCTCTTTGCTCTACCCCATATACCTTCCAAGTCCCTAAACAGACTTGAATTTTAAAAGCTGTTTGTTTCTCCCAGATGATGAGGATTAAGGATACTATAAATGGTGCCCCTTTTCCCCCATGTATTGCTGGGGAATGCTATTTTTAAATAATTTTCCTTGTTGAAATCTCTTTATATGTTTTGCTAACTCACCTTGTTACATTTTCATACAGTAGTTACCCCTTATAGGCAGGGAATACATTTTAATGCCTGAAACTGAGGATAGTATCAAACCCTATACATATTTCATCCTTATTGTAGATCTCATCAACTTCAGCATATGCATTTTTTATTTCCATATAAGTCAAGAAAGTTTACCTTTTTACTTTTTTATTGGGTTCATTGTAATTTGATACCATATCGGGATATACAGTGTTAGAAAAATACATGCACGCAACTCTTGTTGCCCTCTCCACCAGGTCCCTCCTCCCCACCCCGGAAGTCTTTGGGATTGTAATTGGCAATTTTGTATATGTTCATAGCATTATTTCCACTATTGCATTCTTTATAACTTCATCCCCCCTTCCCTAATCCCCCTCAGTCATTCCGCTGGAGTCTCTGCTCATCTATCTGATGTGGCCCTTACCTCTGAATGTCTCTCTGGATTCCACATATGAAAAGCACTTTAAGGCTTCTCTTTGGCATATCCAAAATGCTAGCATCATTGTAACTTTCCTCGTGGGTCATTATTAAGTAAAATAATGGTTACTTGAACATAACACTGTAATACAGCAACAACCATTTTGATAACCATGATGACAGTGAAGTGATTAATGGGTGGGTAGTATAGACTGTGTGGATACACAGAAGAAAGGGATGATTCACATCCTTGGTGTGGTGTGATGATGAAGTGGAATAGTGTAAGGTTTCGTCATGTTACCCAAAATGGCACAAAATTTAAAACTTATGAATTGTTTATTTCTAAATTATTTATTTACTAATTTTGAAACTTAGTTGATCTCAGATCAGCGAAACTATAGAAAGCAAAACCTCAGATCAGGGATGAGTATTACATATATTTACATGTCCCATTTATGCATTCATGCATGCAAATTAGCTATTATGTCAGGTGCACTGCTGTGCTTACCTTATGCTTTTATTAGATTCTAAGTTTCTTTTTAAAATGGGTTGCATCTAATACATCAGTCTGTCAGCCCCCAAAGCCAGGACAAGGTTTTGCATTTTTCAGATTCAATAAACACTAATTGAAATAATTATTTGTCCATTAGTACCCATGTCTCCTGTCTTTCAGGCATTTATTCTTACCTCACATTATTGAATGGAGAGCTAGACTCTCAATGTGTCGAGAACCTACATAGAATGTAAAGAATTACTGTTTGGTCTACTGTGACACATCTGTGAGTGTGTGTATGCATATTAACTAGTTAATGTAAGTCACTTATGTGACCTCAATTGGATTACCCAAATGTTAAACATATGTGTTAGGTTACAAAAATAGTCCAAAGGTTATTGGACTATTTTACCCATCCTGGGTAAGTGTATAAACACCATTCTAGATTGGCATAGAAGGATTGGGAACTGGTTTTATTCTTTGCCTATCCCCAAGTTCAACTGTAGGAACTTTATCCCCAAGAAGCAATTAAAGATCCTTGGTCCTACGTCTTATTTCATGTACTCATTGCTTTTATGGGATTTTGTGCAAGTGTTGTAGGGGCAGAAAAGTGTGATAATTTTCCTCCCCATCATAAGGGTTGTGGCTGACATTTCCTATAACAAAATACAGTTTAGCAAAAGAACAACATAACAGTTTTATTTAGTCAAAGTTTCATGTGACAGAGGTCTCTTAAAAGGTGAAGACCCAAGACACATGAAAAACTGTCTACTTTTTTGCTCAGGTTCAATGGAGAATGAACAACTTTGTAGAAATGTGACTGGACAAAATAGGAATGATTTAATGGTAATAGAATGAAGGAGAAAACCCAGCAAGTCTTTTCTGTCCAGGTTCTTCTTGACCTCTCTGTATAGCATTTCTTCCTCCTAGATAAAAGGCATGAACTCTCTGGAATGAGAGTCTCAGGATCTACTCTTAGGAAATGTAGGTCAGAGAATTTCTTTATGACCAGTTCTCACACAGAAATGTAGATAAGGTCAGAGATACCTCCTTGCTTCTGAGACTCTCCCAGTCTCCTTCAGTTCAAAGTCCTTAGGGGTAATGTTTCCTGAGGACTCCCTCCAACAGTGTCTAAGAGTGTAGGTAGGTAGGTAGGTAGAATGTATGGGACTCTTGGGAGAGGTAGTATACAAGAAGTCAGATGGAACCCTTGGAGCCTTCAGTACTGATTGTCACTACTGATGGTAACCACTTGTTTGGGTTAGCTCCTTGGAGAGCTCTGGACTGGAATGGGAAAGACAGCTGGTACAGCCCTTGAGTGCAGGCACAGGCAGGTACTCACGTGCATCAACATCAAGGCTGCTGTGCATGGCGATTCAGCAGCATGGGCAGGGATAATAGTTCTTGCATTGTCTCTCTAAGGAGCCACCCCTTGTGGCCCTCATGCATAGGCTCCCTCTCCAGGAAATAGCCCAGCCACCCACTTACCTGTTCTTCCACATTACCTTTACAATTTCCTCCTCAACTGATGAAATCCTTCATGCTCCTCATCCACCAAGCTCTCCCTCAATTTTCTGAGCTCAGCTCAGAAAATCTGAGCATAATCCTTTTAGTTAGCACATTCTTTCAGAAACAAACACAGGGTAGATTAAACTATATATATTTTTTCTTTCTCTTTATAGCTAACTAGGGGGAAAGGGGAAAACCTAACTGAGGAAATATCTCAAACATATGACCTTACCACACAACACTGAGAATACACATTTTTCCCATGACACCTATTACTCTTTACTAATTAAACATTTTTGCAGTATATATGGAGGTATAGAGTGAATTCCCAGAAGTCCAAGACCCTTCCCATACCCCAGAAAATATTTGTGATCAGAAAGAAGTACTCAAGGACCTACTGAAAGTCATCAAATTCTGGCACAGCAGAAATGAAATGTAACTGATTACAGGTGCCCGCCATCATCCCGTTGCACACAACCGCGCCATGTAATGTGCTTTTCCAGAGTAATTAAAGGGTGCTGCCTCCTGAGCTAGCAGCATTCAAAAGTCATGTATATGGCCACCCAAAAAAGCCCAATCAATTCCATGAGTGTGTTTGTGGTGACAGAAGCTGACTTTTGATGTGGATGGAAGAGATTCATTGAACTGCAGCTGCTAAGGCACAAGGAAGAATCAAGTTTAATAAAAGAAAAGAGCTTTGGAATGAGCACTCATATAAAGATAGTTTTCTCATGTTTGAGGAAAAGATGGATGCCTTTTTATGGGGAAGGTAGATTTGAGAGGAAACTAATCAGAACTGCAGAAAAAGATTTTCCTGGATAATGTCAGCAAAAAGCAGTGACTAAGATGGTAGCTTTTTTTTTAACTCCTTTCCATTTTCTATGTTTTTCCTCCAGTAATCTTTCCTTCTTTCTCCTTTTTGTTTGTATTTTTCTTTTGTTCTATTGTATCCATATCCTCATCTCTTTAGCTCTCATGTTCTCTGCTCCTCTTTCTGCCTCTGCGTCTTTTTCTGCTGCCAACATTTAGCCTAATCACATGTCTCTGGGATCCATGCCAGTGACTATTTGTCACTTGGTGACTCACTCTATCTAGTCCTTAAGGTGGACAGCTCACCACCCCTCGATATCCTCTAAACTTTTAAATTACAGGCAGGAATTGATGATTAATACTATCAAATGGTTGGAAGTCTTTTAGATACTGAAGAGTGAATTTATTTCTGGAATAGCAAAAGTGTTTTCCAGAATCTGTGGCTTCTTTTAATCTGTTGTGTCACTACGTTGCAGAATTTTTAAATACATCATAGCACGCTTTTTTTTTAAAAATGAAGACAGTGAGAGATCTGTGGGACATGCTCAGTGGCAGTCAACTGGTGACACCACATTTTATTAATAGTAGGCCTTTATGACCCTCTCTATAAGTTAATTGATTCATTTTTTCTGTCCCACAACCAATCAGGTGACCAATGGTCAAGACAGCACTCGTTATTTTATTTGCATATCAAAAATTCATAAGGGGAGGCTGAGAACAGAGTATACTTCCCTCACCTGGACACATGTCACAAGTGAGTTTCTTAGCCATCACAATCCCCAAGCAAGCAGGAGTGTGTTCCTCGTGTGTGCCAGTCACCAAGAGCTATCATGGGGCAAACGGGTATAGTCATCACCCTCAGAAGCTTATCATCAAATTGTAGACTAAAATGGTCCCTGCAAAAGAGAGAAACATTACAGCAAACTTAGCTCAGGATGTGGTGGGAGATGGGCACCGTCACCATAGTCTGTGTCCACACATAAGAGATTTCTTGGGATCTTGACATTTATCTCTTCTGAAGACAAGGACAATTTTGGTTAATCTGTTCATTGTCAGCTTTTAATAAATACATTTTGAGATGGTAAATAGATAAGAAATGGATTTTATAAAAGATAATTTCTTATATTTGTATTAATTATTACACAACTTATTTAATTCTTACAATTTCTGAGTTAAGCAGGGGAGGTATTATTGTTCCCATTCAATAAAGAAGGAACCACAATGACTGGTTTGCTCTAATACAAGGTTTTATGTGACTGATAACCAAGTTCAGACTTTTTGACCCATAAATTCAGTGTTTCTCCATGATGGCGGGATGTGAGATGGGCAGCACACATATGTCATATGCATGAGGCTGCGTGCATACATGTGCCAGAAGCATAAGGGTCTGTACAGTGATATTTAGTTAAGTTTAAATTATTTTAAAAAGCTCAGAGGATTAATAAAAGAAACACTTCCATTGATATTGTGTACATATGTGAGAATACCAACGCCAATCTCAATACCATGTATGGGGAAGGGGGAGTGGGGAGGGAGCCTGGGAAAGCCCACCAAGTGCTGTGTGTATGGATGTCACTCCCACTGTGAGCTTCATTATGATGTGAGACTATAATGCACCAATAAATGTATAAAATAAAAGGCTCATGTATAATAACAGAAGACAAAAGTGCTACTTTAAACATTCAAGGTACTTCATTCACTAAACATAAAGGCACAAAAATAAATACATAAGCTTCATCTTTCCAAGTTACATTTTTGCCCACTCACTTGCCAGGGTATGAACATAGATATGTATAACATATATGCGTATATATATAATATATAGATATTATAGATCTAAATCATCAATGTAGCAAAAATCTACCTAAATACTTCTGAAAGCAGAAATTACTGACTGTTAATTTAGCATCAACTTTACATAAGTTCTTTTGTTGAATTTCAAAATTTTAATTCATACTACATTTTTAAAAATGTGGTGGTACACATCTGTAATTTCAATACTTGAAAGGCTGAGATGGGGATCACAGGTTCGAAGACATTCTTGGCAACTTAGCAAGACTCTCAACAATTTAGTGAGATCCTGTTTCAAAATAAAAAATAAAAAGGGCTGAGGGAGTAGCTTGAAGGCAGAATGCCCTTGGGCTCAATTCCCAAAACCATAAATAAATAAATAAATAAATAAATATTTATTTAATAAATGATACACATTTCATTGAATGAAATATAAGTGAATGAATGTCACTGAATGTGCTGAAGATTCCTTGTTTCATTTTTCCTGTTAAGAAATGTTTCCTTTAGTTTCCTGACCTTTCTATATTCTAATTTATATGTATTAATGCTTTTAAAGTCAGGCTTTGTTTGTTTTATAGCCCATAAATGAAAGCAAGGTTTTATTTATGCAATTTACTGTTCTCTCCTTCTATTGTTGTTGCATATGTTAATGTTTTGGCTTCAGAAATAAAGTATCATGTAGGTAAGCAATTAACTTCCTTCTGTAATTTTCCTTCAATACAAAGAATTCACTGAGTAAGGAATATAGATAGAGATAAAGAGAAATGATATTTTTCTTTTGGGTGTGCATAAGATATGATGTGATTAACAGCATCGTAACCATAATGTAATTTTCTCTGAAGTATTGGACAGGATGTAGGCTCTTAAACAATGACCCAAGTGAACTGTATTTTAGAGGTTTATATCCTCATTTCTGTCTGTGGTAAAGATTCAATTGTAAGGCTCACATAGTTTGCTTTATAGTCACAGCCGGTGGACAATTAAAGTAGAATCCATTTATTTTGCATGAATACTGATTTGTATTTGAATAAATGAATGACTACATTTCTTATAGATGAATCCATGTGTTCACTAAATAAATTTAATCTACGTGGATCGGGCAGTTAAGAAGCCTCTGCAGTATTAAAAAAAATCTTTTGGGTTTGGATTTGTTTTTTGCTTTAATCTTTCAGAGGTAGAGATGAAATTGAATTTGTATTTTCTATTCTGCTCTATATATTACAGAGCCGAATATGAGACTATGTACTTTGGAGCTTATGTGATTTTTTTTCCCCCTGGTGCTTCTGAGCAAATAGCAAATGTACTAAGCAGTAACGTAGCTTTCGTATAACCCAACTAATGAACTAAGGGAATGCTTTCAGGATTAGCACTCGTTTCTTTCTTTGGAGGGAAGTTTCTGACCTTTAGTAATCTGGCACAGAGAGGTTATGAAGTTAGAGGACTCTTTTATGTATCTGGAAAACAGTTCACTTTTATGTGGTAGACATGTGTTCAAAGAACTATATTTTGGTAAAGTAAATTTGATGTGTTGTACTGGAAAGAGAAGTGAAATATCTGTAATAAGGAAAGTGGAATATAGCCTCATTAGGTCAAGAATCTTAGGGTATAAATTCTTCATCTGAAAAGTGATACTTTCCTCTATACTATTTAACTCCAAGAATGGTTAGGGGAGTAAAATTAGCTAATAAATGTGAACGTTTTTGAGTGATTTTAAAATACCTATACTATAGATATAGTAGACATAACTTTACAAATTTGTATCATTGTCAAGACAGGATGGGTTTTCCTGTCCTCGTGACTGAAATAATTGATCTATAGTCAGTCACTTAATGATTACTGTTTTGAATGATTCAAATGGGCACTACTGGTCACTTCTGTCCAAGAAAGTACACTACAGTTGAAGAGTTTGGACAGAAAAGCATGCAAAGTTAAGTGAAAGCACAAGAATTAAAATTTCAAAACATGGAAAAATTACATGACATCACAAGGCAGCCAGAGGTTAGGTATCAAATGAAAGAGTAAACAGGTTGAGTTCAGAAAGGGGAGGGGCCACGGGTCATGGAGTGGTCTATAGCAGAGGAGAGAGAACTGGATTTTTGCCATAGAGAAAAGTGGATCTAAATGCATACAAGGGCAGAGATACTAGCATGAGAGAAAGGAAAATAGAGTATGAGATTTATTTTGGTGATGAATAGTCAACCAGTTTGCCTAGAGGAAGCATTTCATGGATAAGAGGATGGATATATTCTTGATGAGGAGTGAGTTGCTATGTGCCTCCCACACTCCTTTCCCTCCTGTCTGAGACAGCAACCATAAAACATTTAGAGTCCTAATGAAATTCCTCCACGCCCTCCGGGCCAATGCTCCCCATCAGCACCAACTTAGCCTTTGTTAGAGGGTCTCGTCATCTGCCTGTTTGACAAGCAGAAACATCCTCTCTGGTGCTCAAAAGTGCAGAAATTATTTGCTCAAATACTGCATGGCCCAGACCAGAGAGGAGCCATGCATGTCACTAGTACTCCAGTTAATTTTGTGGCAATTGGGAGCAGAATGGAGAACAATCCCAATGAGAACTTCGGAATCCAGGCTTGAGCAGCTTCCTATCTCTAAAGGTTTGAGATACTGCACATTCTCCAACTAACTCTGCCCCTCATTAATATGATTTGGGGTAATACAAAGTTTGAGCTAGAAGGAATTTTGGAAAAAGCCATCTATTCATGCAATCATTTTTTTCTTCTATTCATTTGTTCACTCTGCATTTATTTGCCTAACTATTTTAAAGCAACTCAAACATGAGTCAGATGTGGACCCGTCTCTCCAGGAGTTTACACCATACTGCAGTTGTGGAGACACATAAATACATGTATATACAACAAGGAATAACAATGCTTTAAGGAGAATGATGGAGATATATTATTATGTGAGGCCCAGAGAGAAGCACGTAGTATTTTCTGAGTTGAAACTAGGGAAGCATTTTGTAGGCAGTCATTCCTGAGCTCAGGTTTAAAAAATATAGAAGTAAAAAATAATTATGGGGGGTGGGCGGGAGGAGGTTAGGGAGCATTTTACAGAAAGAACACAATGTGTATATAGTTATGACAATATTGTGGGGCCTACTCATTCATTTTTCAAAATAGAAAACTGAACTTTGGAAGTTATGACCTATCATGGTTATAACCATGTCGTTGACTCAGCCTAGAGGAGAAACTTGTTTTCCTAACTCTAGTTGAGCTCACACACCCCACATACATGTTTTAATATTAAGGAGCTCTTTTCAATATCACCTGAAAAAGACAAATATATAATAATCAGGGAGTGTTATAATATTGATATGGTTTAAATACTTAGTTTTCAGACAAAGAAAAGAGTCTTAAATGAATAAAATCCAGGACAAGTGAGTGGAAAAGAGAAAAAAATTAGAGTCTTTTTTTTTTGGTACTAGGGATTGAACCCAGAGGCATTTTATCTCCAAGCTACACCCCGAGACCTTTTTGTATTGAAATAGGTCCTTGTTAGGTTGCTGACAGTCTCACTAAACTGCTGCAGCTGGCCTCTATCCTGCAATCCTCCTGTCTCAGCTTTCGAAGTACTGGGATTACAGGCATGTACCACCATGCCTCGATGGGTGTCATTCATTTATTTGAAAGAGGAGATGATATGGAAGAGTTGAGGATAATCATTTTCCTTTAAAAATGGGACCAATTAAGTGGTTTTCAAGGTGCTAGAGGTTTCTAGGTCACAATTGTCTATAAAAGAAATACATGCAATCTAATGATACCCCATATATACATATTAGTCTTTGGGATGAAGGCAATAATAATTCCTCATAGCATGAATAAGCTTCTGCTATCCATCTTCAGTTGTACCTTCTACCATAAAATGCAAAAGGCTTGACTTCTTTAGAAATAATATGGTGAAGATTTTATGCATGTGCATGTGACAATGATATGAGTTAAAATTAAATACTTTAAACAACTGAAGCAGAGAAACAGGAGTTCGATGTTTCTCAAACTGATAAAAGATATTCAATTCTGGCATGGAAAGAAGAAAACCATAATCACTTTTGCTTGGGGGAACAGCACTGTCTAACACACCAGAAATGTGTACTTCCTTCCTTCAGTTCACTAGTTAGAGAGAATCCTTCTGCCTCCCTAACACTAGATTCTCATTATTATGAGATACAGTTGCAAGGACTAGCAATTGGGTCCACTTTAAATTCTGAATCCGTTTGATTGAAAATTTCTTACAGTAATAAAAGTTACCATTTATTGCACCATTTGTATAGACCAGGGGTGATACTAGCTGCTCTGCATTTATTACAGATGATTTTCAAAGTGACCTGTGTGGTAATCTCTGGGGTATAGTTCTCTTCACCTCCCATGCCCATGGAAGGATTGCAGTTTGAAGCGGGTACACAGAGGTGACTTCCTCTGGCCAACAAAATGTGAGCAGAAGCGCCTCACTTCAATGGAGGCAAAACTGACTTGTGAGGACAGATAAATAGATGGGATTGAATTTGCTTCCAGCATTAGAACTAGGAGAGCTTGCTTTACTGGTTTAACCCCCTCTGCCTATGACATTGTCTTAACTAAAGCAGACCTTTAGTAGGAACGCGTTGGCTTTGAATAAACATATGTAAAAATAATGAGGAAATTGCACTTAGACATACTATTGACCAGAACACTTAGTAATCTTAGGGTGGGATGCCACTCCTTCTAGATAGAAAAAAAAGTACGTGTTTACTGATGAATCTTTTTAATCTTTGCTTTGTGAAATACACTTGCCTCAGTGTTTGGCTACCTGTTATGTTGGAGTCCCATTACCAAAATAAAACAGCAATCCCATTACATTTCCTATTATTTAAAAACCTGGCTGCAAAATGGGTTCTTGTTGTCTGGAGATTCATAAATGATGTAATGGAGTAGGAATTTCGCACTTGGCCTTTGGATGAGAAAAGTGGCTTGGTGTTTGTAGCAAGAGCGGTTAACAGTGCTGTGAGTGATGGGTGTGCTGAGGCAGACTGCTGATGCAGGAATACAGAGCTGGAGAGATATCAAGCAGTCTGATTTAGGGCTCGGAGACAGTGGGGAGCAGGGAGATTGATAGCCCAGAAAGGAATCTTTTGGTAGAGGTCCATGGCCCGCATCAGAGCTTTTGGGATTGATAGCATACCGTGCTATCAATCTCAGCACTGTAAATGGGACTACTATTCTCTATGAAAAATGGGTCATATTAAATACTCTGACATTGACTAGATTGAGAACTGCAGAATGACTGAGGAAGAATACATGTTTGCAGGGATAATGCTGTACCATTTCGTTTTATAGTTTGTTGAAGAAGGGGAATGAAACCCAATACTAGTCCACACATACCTTACGGGAGCAATCATGTTTAGTGTACTGATATTTTAAAACAGAAATTGAAATTGATGAGAACATAACTTTGCTGTGATTGAGATCTGGTAGCCCTTGAAAGGAAGCTAATAGTAGAACTACAATCAGTTAGATATAATTAATAGTAATAGCAGAAACGTTAACATTGTTCTTTTTTCTTTGAACTTGTGTTAATTCATTTCTATCATATAATTCTATCTGAATGCAATATATTTTATATGTAATGGTTATTTATTGATTAGCCTATATAATTCTCTGAAATGAAAAGAATTTAAAATTATTATAATTTAAAAAAGATTCCCTACTCTTGGGTTTAAGTGTTTAAAATTTTGGATTAAATAATCATAGCCACTTTTATAGGTAAACAGTTGATAAAAATAACAAGTACATTTATGATTTTATTCATAATTATTTTGCATAACATGTAATCATATTGCAAGAGCATTTCAAAGTAATGTGCATGATTATTTTTAATATATTCATCAATAAATATTATTGCTAGAGTTTAACAGAATTCATTATCAATTCTATTCTTATCATTTTGGTAGATGTAGGTGATGATCAAATTGTTTATATAAATAAGTATAGAATTGAAGTTTTTTTTTAATATGTTTTTATTGGTGCATTGTAGTCTCACATCACAATGAGTATCAGTTTGGTGTTAACATACATGCACACAGCTCTTGGTGTCCCTCCCCCCGCCTCCCCCCCCCCACATGAAGCACTGAGAATGATGTTGGTATAATCTCATATGTACATATTGTTTATGATAGTAATTCCATAAATTCACTTCTTTCTTGACCTTCCCCTTCCCTTGTACCCCTTCCCTTGCACCACTGAGGGTTCTCTGTTGTCATTGGAGTCCCTTTTGTGTCCCCACTACTCCCTAGGTTGCGCATATTAAAAAAACATATGTCCCTTCTTTTTTTGTGATTGGCTAATCTCACTTAACATAATGTTCTCCAGATCTTTCCATTTTCTTGCAAGCTTCTACTCATCAAAGGAAATCATCAAGAGCTTAAAGAGAAAGCCTGCGGAATGGGAGAAGATCTTTGCAAGCTATCCCTCTGATAGAGGTCTAATATCTAGGATATATAAAGAACTTAAAAGACTTTACACTAAGAAAACAAACAATCCAATCAAGAAGTGGGCAACTGACCTGAATAGACACTTCACGAAAGAAGAGATACAAATGGCCAATAGATACATGAAAAAATGTTCAATATCATTAGCAATCAGGGAGATGCAAATCAAAACTACTCTAAGATTTCATCTAACCCAATTAGAATGGCAAGCATTAAGAAGTCAAACAACAACAAATGCTGGCGAGGATGTTGGGAAATTGGGACTCTTCTACACTGTTGGTGGGATTGCAAACTAGTTCAACCACTATGGAGATCAGTGTGGAGATTCCTCAGAAAACTGGGAATGGATCCACCATATGATCCGGCTATACCACTACTGGGTATCATACCAAAGGGATTGAAACTAGAAAACAACAGTAATATATGCATACCCATGTTCATAGCAGCACA
>PVJS01009020.1:0-51491 GCA_004027185.1 Glis glis
TGGAGGCCGACGATCTCAGACGAGAGCAGAAGATCAAGAAGTTCTCCAAGGAAACGGCAGAGTTGGAGACTGACGATCTCAAACGAGAGCAGATGCGTTTTCCTCAGGAAGAGTCGCAGCTCAGCTCTATGCTCTTTCTCCTTCTTTTTATCTAAGTCCTGCACCTATCAGAACCCTGCTACACACATTTAGGGCAGGACTTCCGGTTCAATCTGCTGTTATACAACCAAAGTCACATGATCTTAAGAGGGTCAAGTTGACAAACCAGACCAACTATCATAGATCATCCTATTGAGAGTTCTGAAATGGCTAATGTGCAGTGGTCCAGTATCATCCATTATGCGGGTATTGAGTGGCTTTTGTGACTATGAAAACCTGAGTATTTCAGTTTTTCTTAGTTCAGTTGGTGATTTATTTGCCATAGTTGTTTGTGGTCTGTTTCTTCCTGGAACTTTTCTTATTCAAATATTAGACTGATGGCTGCCATATCGTATGTCTATTATATATTTCATTATTTTCGGAGAAGCCTTCTAAAATTTATTTCCAAAACTCCTGAGTCTTAAAAACCTAGATGATCAGTTTTTAATTTTCAAGAGCTCATTTCTTCTGAATGTTCCATGTAATAGAGCAACTCTTTTTCCTTCCAAGGCTCTTGATTTGGTCCCTGATCTTTTTCATCGAACATATAGGATGCAAGTCAACGTTTTCTTTTCTCCTTCTTCTCTTCCCTCTGCTCCTCCCCCCCATCGTTTCCCTTTCCTTTTCCTTCTTCTCCTTCTTTGCCTTTTCCTACTATGTAGGTTTTGCTTGATTATTTACCATTTGTCCATTTGCTTTCTCACTTATAAAAATATTATTGTTGCTATCTCCTCTTTGCAGTTTTGAGGACTTGTTTGTTCAATCATTCTTTTACTGTTGTTTTATTGAGTCAGGAAAAAGTCAAGTATTTGTTCATTCGAGTTGTTTTTCTAATAACAAATATTGTTCTGTATTTTTGTGATGCAAATATGTTGACTTTGCAAA
The DNA here is from genome assembly GCA_004027185.1 of Glis glis. NCBI lineage: Eukaryota > Metazoa > Chordata > Mammalia > Rodentia > Gliridae > Glis > Glis glis. Next base: position 1,024 of record PVJS01009020.1, read on the forward strand.
AATAATAATACAAACCCATGTTACATTATTGTAACAATATTCCCAAGGCAGCTTATCCTGTGTTTTGCCCATTTGAGTTTTAGTTTCAAGTATTGTAGATATATTTTGAATCTTATAATAAAATTTAAAAACAATCCATCAAATCAGCGCATCAGCACATTTGATCCCCTGGAGACAGATATTTCCCTTTTAAATAATATCAACAGTGTTCCGATGTGTGTGTACAAATTAAGAAGACTAAGTCCTTGACTTACCCATTTAAAGAAATCTGTTAAGTTAGATCCTGTACTAGGTTCCGGGGAGGAGAAAGATGAACCAGTATAATCACCTATTAAGAAACTCCAAAATACTGATAATTCTGTAGAAAATTCCTGTGTTGAAGAAATTGCAATCTTAAGGAAGTTGGTGAATCTATCCAGTCATGTTTGTTGGGCTGGGGTTTTGACATGGGCCTAGTGCTCTATGTCATATACTGTGTCATGTATTGTCATATACTGTATCATATATATGTTATATATTGTGGTTTCATTATTCTACAGAGGTGTGGCTCTGTAATGGTGCTGGTGGGTTCGTGATGTAATACTGTTCATGGCTGCTGATCTAGGGCTCTGCTTTGATGATTCATGATGCTAACTGAACAAAGAAGTCAGTCTGCCCAGATTTGAATCTTATCTAAATAGAGGCAAGCTACTTATGCCCCAGGTGCCTTAATTTGTTTCTGTTTAAAATGGGCATGGTAACAGCTCATAGAGTTATTGTAAAGATTGTAAGAATGTGTGTGTGTGTTAAAAAATATCATAGTAAGAAACACTGTTTTAATGCTAGCTATTATTATGAATTGGCATGTTCCCCTCCCCACACACATACAAATTAATATATTGAAGGTCAAACTCCCAATGTGACCATATGTGACTATATTTGGAAGTAGGGTCTGTAGGAAGGTGGTTACAGTTAATGAGATCATGAGGGTGGGGCTCTAATCCAATAGGAATGGAGTCTTCTATAAGAAGAGGAATCAACACTGGAAGGGTCCCTCCCTCTCTCTGTACTCTCACTGAGAAGAGGCCAGTGGGGACTCATCAGAAGGGTCACATCTACAAAGAAACCAACGCTAAGAACGCCTTGATCTTGGACTTCCATCTTCCCAAACTATGAGGACATACATCTCAGTTGGTTACGCTACCCAGTCTGTGGTCTTTGTTATTTGCCTTCTGATTTGCAGTGGAGTTTTTGCTTGATGATGATCACCTGTTCCATTGGTGACAGGGGGTCCCTAAGTAACTGACAACACCTGGTTGCTCTTCATTTAATTTGGACATTTGGCTAGATTTAAAGAGTACACAAAGTCATTAAACATCGCCTCTGTTCATCAGTGTGATATACAAACAGTGGTCCACCAACAATTTTTTTTTTTTTTGCAGTACCGGGATTGAACCCAGGGGCATTCTACCTCCGCGCTATACCCCCGGCCCTATTTTTTATACTTTATTTTGAAACCGGGTCTCACGAAGTTGCGGAGGGCCTCACTAAGTAGAGAGAGAGAGACAGGGAGAGAGAGAGAAGAGAGAGAGAGCTGAGGCTGGCCGTGAACCCGGATCCTCCGGTCTCCGCCTCCCAAAGTACTGGGATTACAAGCGTGCATCACCACGCCCGGCTTGTCCACCAGCAATTTTAGGTAGCTTGTCTTAGGTCCAGAAAATATTCTAAGAGCAAGTGAGACTTGAAGCAATCCTCTAAGAAATGGTAGAAATACAGGACTAGCTTTACTCAACATGGTGGAAACAGAAAGTCCTGAGAGCTGGGGATGCAGTACCCCTTTCTACCTGTGTGGATGTCTTCCAGTCACCCTAGCTCAGCCTGAATGTCTTGTCTACAAAACAGGATGATAACACCAGTGCCCAATGAGTTGTCTAGGTTTAATTTTCAAAAGAGTTAGCAAATAGTTCTTATTAGGCTGACATAGGATGATCGCAGGTTCGAGGACAGCAATAGCAAGTAGTGAGACCTAGCAACACCCTGTTATAAAAATAAAAAAAATGATAGGGCTGGGGGAATAGCTCGGAGGTAAAATGCCCCTGGGTTCAATCCCCAGTACTACAAAAAATAGTATTTATTAACATGATTTGCAGATGATGATCACGTTTGGGATAAAAATGAATAAAGAAAAGAGGGGAAGACTGAGGGGAAATACTGGGGAACAGCAATGAGGTTAAATTTTGGGGAACCCTGTGTTTTAGGGTTCATTGTAGAGGCACCCAAGAAATTCCCAGTTAGTAAACATGGGCACAGTATTCTTTTAGGAAAGTTAATCTGCAACCTTGGAACAGAATGCTTTCACAAAGTGAGAATGAAAACTTGATAAATTAGCAATGCTTGACAATATTTTAGGGGATAGAGGACTCAGACTAATTTCATGGGAATACTGCTAGTAATATAAAAAAGAGATGAATATCATAAGGAAAGCACCATCAGGTTTGATAGGCAAGGAGATAAGAGGGGAGTACAGAATGAAGCAGAGTTATGAGATTTTTGAGCCTACCCTAGTATCAAGGTAAAAGAAGAATAAATCAGCCGGGTGTGGTGGCACATGCTTGTAATCTCAGTACTTGGGAGGCTGATACTGGAGGATCCAGGTTTGCGGCCAGCCTCAGCTACTTAGTGAGGCCCTCAGACCCTGTTTCAAAATAAAGAATAAAAAATAGGACTGGGGGTGAAGCTCGGAGGCAGAATGCCCCTGGGTTCAATCCCCAGTACCAAAAAAAAAAAAAGAAGAAATCATATTGCAGAGACAAATGTGTTATTTTGTTTGAAGTGGTGTGTGTGTGTGTGTGTGTGTGTGTGTGTGTGTGTGTAATATCCATCAAGTAAAAAGAACTTAGCTGTCGTTAAAACCATGAGGTTTTATACTTGTGAGTTCATTGTACACGTCCCTATCTACAATGATACAGGCTTGGCAACAGTAAAAACACTTCTAGAACATCACTGGTTAAAATGACAGAAATATAAAATTTTGCTTGCTTAATCATTTAAGCAAAGAAAATTTGAGTCCAGCTAGATGAGGTCAAAAAAGGTTCAATACTCAAATGTCTAGGTTTAAAGTTTGTAATTTAATTTCAATTTCAATGATGTTAATAGGACAAGATATATTTATGGGGCATATAAGATTTGTTTTATGACTAAGTCATCAAATCCACATTCTGAGGATGATGTATCAAATTCTTCAGCAAGTTTTAGGTAAACTGCAAAGAAACCTAGAGTAATTGGGCCAGCAAAGACCTTTACTTACTACTTTTGAATAACTGTTGTTTTCTTCTATTGTCTTCTATAATGGCTTTCTGACATTTTCTTTTTGAACCTTACAATCTCTCTCTACCGAAAATGATAGATTTTAGATGGATCGAGTTCCAAAATTAGCTGAGAAGGGCAGACAGGAAATAAAACTTTACATCTCTTCTAATTTAAAATACTTTCCATTTGTCTATCCGTCTTGTAAAAATTTCAATTCAGGACCAATTGATGTCCATTAAGCAAGATGGAGCTAAGAAAGAGCATTTTAATATAGTATTCAATCGGAAACAAAACATTGATTCTAATAGGAGTGCAACCTTTGAGTCTCTGTATGATGAGCTATAATATGTATGAACTTGTTTTCTTTGTTTATAGTTAAGTCATCCTAAAGTAGTCTCCCAAGACACATTTTACTGTACAGACTTTATTGTTATGACAGTTTCAGTGAGAGCTGGATTAAAAAAAAATCTCTGTTGTCAGGTCAATCATCTATTCTTAAAAACACAGAAAATTCAGTCTTTATGGAAGGGAACATCACTGCAACTTAACCAAGGTTCGGAAGAGTAAATTTCTGTTGCTCCATCACAGATTTTATAAAAAAAAAAAAAAGATACTTTGAGAACTAATTATGGCTAACGTTTATTCAGTGTTTACAACCTTAGGCAGTGGGTTCAGACAGATTAAGTCATTTAACCACCATGACAGCACCAGATGTTATTAATATGTTTATTTTATGGATGAGGAAAGCTTGCCTTCTTATTTTAATTAATAGTTCTCAATCTCTGGTGTATCAGAATCACCTAGAAGGACTGGAGGAGTTGGGGGAGGGAATCTCCTAAGTCTTTGCTTCCAAAAAAAAAGTTTTTTGTGAGATAAGGTCCCAATAAAGACCAATCTGACCAATAATGGTATTAACTGAGAGTCTTTAATACTGGCCGACCGGGACTACACAGGGCATAATACCCAACTGTAGTGTAGGGCTGTTTTTTTTTTTATCATGTCTTATATACAGAAAAAAATCAATAGCTCAGGGTAAAAAGTTCAGGTTCCCATAGCAGGGGTGGGAAGCCCCCAACAGTTTTCCCAGCAGTACAGCAAGCAAGCATAACAAACATACAGAAGCAAAAAATAAGCTGTTAGCACAAAAACAATGACACAGTAACAGTAACACAATACTGTTACCCATTACCCTGCCAACATCCTGGTTTGATTTTGTTTTGAGGCCAACTTCCCTGGGCCAGGTTGGGGCCGTTGTGAGTAATCATAGGGAGTCACTTTAGCTAACAAGTTCCCAGTTAACAAGCTCTAACTACCGCATCATCACAGTTTCAAAGGGAAACCATGAGTGGGGAAGCAGAAGAGGTTTATTTAGGGAAGTAGGGGGCAGTTAAGAGAAGGTCATGATTAGGGGGTTGTGCTCCAGAGAAAAGGTTGGAGCCCACTGCTTTCCTGGAGTGGAGGACATGGAAGACTGGCCATTTCTCCACGTGGCAAGCTTTATTCAATATGTGAACCTTCCCTCTCATGAATTTGTATTTGTGCAGACCACCACCCCTTTTGGAGCTAGAGCTTAGTGAGTAGGCACTGTCCCCACCTAAGGGAAACCCATGGATTTAGTTCTCTGTGCATGCTACAAAGACGCAAAGTCCCACAAACGGGCTATACCTGGTTCCCTTCAGACTCAAGAAAGTAGTATTTGGCCATGAAGGAGGTGAAGGAGGAGGTGTGTGTGTGTGTGTGTGTGTGTGTGTGTGTGTGTGTGAGAGAGATACTGGGATTAAACACAGGGGCATTCTACCTCTGAGCTATACTCTCAGCCCTGTTTTATTTTTTATTTGGAAACAGGGTCTCCCTAGGTTGCTGAGAGCCTCCCTAAGTTTGCTGAGGCTGGTCTTGAACCTGAAATTCTCCTGTCTCAGCCTCCCATGTACAAGGAGGGGGTTTATGGGCGGGATTCTCCACTGTGAGATGTAGTGAGCCCTAATCCATCCTCCTTCCCCTTGTTTTGTCTAGATACCTATCATGAGCATTTATAGTTTTACCGAATTCCAGTGGTGTTTCTGAATGCCACCAATGTTATAGAGCCACTGGCTAAAGCAACGTGCCTATGCTGATCAGTGGCCATGTTGATTTTGTTAGAAATAACTTCTTACAGCGTCTAAAGAAATGGCACGTGTTTGAAAATTGCTTGGCAAGGTGATTTTACTTTTTTGCAAAAAGGGGTGCTCCCAGATATGTGAGAGAGCATGCTCCACAAAGAACCCAGTGGGTTTTATATCCCTAATGCAAGGCTCCTCCTGCGCTGAGCTCCTATTGGTCAAAGTTACAGCTTCACATTCTTCCTGGTCAGCTACAGGGGAAGATGGGGGAGGGTCGACACCTGTAATCTCTTAAGAGATGTTAATTTGGGGAAGGAATGTAAGTCCTTTCCAGGTTGCAAAATGGCCTTTTAAGTGAAACTACCTCATTTGACAGAAAAGATACAATTATATTCTCACAATATTTAAGCCCTCGCTAGCTAGATGTCAATAACATGGTTTTAACCAACATGCTACACGGTGTCCAGCTATACCTACCCTTTCAAATCACTAACATATCTGTATAGTTTCTGAGCCAAATGTCGAAATCACTCTCTTCTCCTTTGAACAAAATGAACTAATGGTCTCTCCTAGTACTTAGGTTTTTAATAAACTCTATTATAAAGAAGTATGTTATTGACATAAATATATATATAGCAAGCACGTGTCGTATCTTGGTGACTTACCACTGCAAGTTTTCTAGCAGAAATAGGATCAAGGTCCTGGAGAAGTCATTCCTGTATTGAAGTGTGGTTAAAGTGTAAATTGCAAGTTGCTTGTGAGCTGTCAGGTGCAGAGTCCTGTGAGACTGGACATGGATTCTTTCTAATACAATGAAATGAAACTTACGAGCTGGGAGTGACGGCGCATGTCTGTAATCCCAGTAGTTGGGAAGCTGAGACAGGAGCATGGCAGGTTCAAGGCCAGTCTCAGTACCTTAGCGAGACATTCAGCAACTTAGTGAGAAGGCCAGTCTCAGTACCTTAACAAGACCTTCAGCAACTTAGTGAGTCACTGTTTCAAAATAAAATAGGGCTGGGGTGTGACTTGGAAGTAGAATGCCCCTGGGTTCAATCCTTAGTACCAAAAAAAAAAAAAAACAAAGCAAGGCAAAACAAAATAACTTAATGTGTGGACTGAATTCACTGCACATTCAAATATTACTAACTAGGTTTACCATAGTTTGTTTTTCAAGGAGATAACAGTCTCCATGAGAGTAAAAGCTGCATCTCTCAAACGTGTGCATACTTTCCCAGTGAGAGACACTGACAAAAATTAAAAATGTAGCAAAGGTATTTTTTTTTTCTAGCTCACATGGATTTTTCCTCTGTTTGGAATAGAAAATGCTATTCAGTTTGTGGGACATTTCAGAAAAAGTTGTTAAGGACACATGGCTGTAGCACCCCCTGCTGTTCACCTTTGGTATTACACTGTGTGCAATGCCACCCTCAGCTCCAAGGTTCCTCAAACTGGTTCACTTGGCTGGTGAGAGAGGCGAAGGACGCTGCCTCAGTTTACCCTATCGCGACACTAAGCTTTGTTAGGTTTCCTCCGAAACTCTTCAACTTCAGCTTTCATTGAGTTATTGATCATCTTGATGATGTATTGGTGATTTATTCATTCTGTGTGTGCATCCAACAGATATTTATGGAATGTCCATTTGGTGGCTGGAGATATTTTAGTTATATGAGATGCAGCTATGAACAAAAGTCCATCTCCCATGGGGCCTCGTGAGGCAGAGAGAGAGAGAGAGAGACAGAGACAGACAGACAGACAGAGAAAAGGGGGGCCAGAGAGGCAGAGAGAGACGATGGATAGATAGATAGATGATAGATAGATAGATAGATAGATAGACAGATAGATAAAAGGACAAGTAAATATGTATACAAGGCTGGGTGATAGCATTATGAAGAATGAAAAAAACAAAGCAAGGTAACTGATAAAACAGAAGAAAGTGAGACTTGGGAGATTCTATTTTATACATAAAAGTTGGTCTTTATGTTACGGAATTTTCTTTCCACCCTTAAAGATTTCCCTCAAAACCAACAAAGAAGAGAATATCTGCTTTATAGCATAGTTCTCTCAGAAAATGCAAAAATAACCTCTTTATAACTTTGCCTCTACTATGAAGACCGCCAAATTCTCCCACAGCAACTAGAGCAATAATAAGTCCCAAGCAGAAGTTAAATAGAGGGGACTTGGTGCTAGCTAACCCCCATGTGAGGTGCTAGCTAACTCCAGTTACATACAGATGTAACTGGAGATACATCTGTATGTCGAGGCCCAAGGCTGTGTTTAGTGAGGTTAGATGGAAATAGAAAAGTTTCAGAAAGGAGAAGGCAAGGAAGAAGAAAAGTACATTGATGTGGAAATGAGTAAGAACGTGAAACTGGGGCAGAAAGTGTTAATTCCTGCTCAACGGTTTCCTAAGTGTGAGTTACGGAGCCCTAAGAAAATATGCTTATGAGCCGTAGTAGCGATGTGGGCCACCTATCTTTTCACTTCAATTTCCTCATTTGTCAAATGAGGTAGGATAGAAGAAATAAAAGATTAGGTAGAAAGGAGAAGAATTGGGAAGGAAAAGAAAAATATAGTTTTGAAATCTAAAAACCTTGCCGGGTGTGATGGCGCACGCTTGTAATCCCAGTTCTTGGGAGGCGGAGACCGGAGGATGCGGGTTTGCGGCCAGCCTCAGCTACTTAGTGAGGCCCTCTGCAACTTGGTGAGACCTGGTTTCAAAATAAAGTATAAAAAATAGGGCCGGGGGTGTAGCTCAGAGGTAAAACGCCCCTGGGCCCTGTGTTCAATCCCCAGTACAGTAAAAAAAAAAAATCTAAAAACCTTCATAATCCTTAGCTTCTCCTTGCAGAAGCCTGTTCCTCATAGACAGAGGCCCTTAACGAGCCACACTTTTAATTATAATATCAGGCCTGGCCTGGCCTTTTCTTAGGCAAAGGTCTTCAACAGGCCTGGCATAGACACTTTGAATAATAACAGCCCATCTGGCCTGTCCTTTACTTGGGTTCTCAAAAAGCTTGGCCTACACTTTTAATCATAATGGCCTAGCTTCACACCTGAAATTCCTGAGATACCAAAATCCAAAAGGAAGTTTCACCTTTTGTCAGAGCCCTGCACCCCATCTTCAGGCCTCAACTTACCTAGAGGAAAATCTCCAAAAAAGTCTCACCTTTTATTTAGCACCAGCACCTACCAATGAAATGGTGGGAACCTGAAAATTCAAAGAAAGGACCATCAAGCTCATGATACCCCATCCCCAGCATGTGCCCCTAGCCACCCACCCTCTCTGGGGTCCCCTATAAGAAAAGGATTGCAAAGATCCCGGGGCCTCTCAGACACTCTGGAGGTGGTCTGCCTTTTCTCTTGATCTTGAATAAAAACCCCTGTCTTTGTCTCTAACTGGTGTGTGCTGAAATTCTTTTCTGCTATGGAAGCCAAGAACCCCACAGAATTATCATGTTTTCTCATGACATTTAAGAAAAAAAAAGCATATTAAAATAAATGTGGCAATCTTTAGCTAGCATCAAAACTATATTTGAATGAGTATTTGAGAGGAAGCTTCCTTTGTTTTCTTCTTTCTTTTTTTTAATCTAAATTGTTACTCACAGAGCAAGTAGAACAGAGTGCTGTAACAAAGCTACAAGGTCACAGCTGTTTGCACATTGTATTTCAAAATCTGAAAGCATGCTATTACAATCCCATTGTTAGCATGTACACATTTACACAGCGGAGGGGGAGGCCTTAGCTTTTTCCCTATTTCTGGCCCTTCAGACCAGCCAGGTGGCCATGGCCTCACCCCGACCATCTCTGCTGACCTTCTCTGCACAGAGCGACCCCTTGCACAGAGCTCAAAAGCGTCAGATGCCAAAGCAAGGCAATGGATGATTTTTCTTCCAGTTATGCTAAGCCAGGAAAGAGGAAAAACTAGTTGAAGGTATTAAATAACACAGATCAGTAGAAATAAATCAGTTCAAGAAGTATAATCTGTTGTTGTGCCAGTTTGGGGAAAAATTGTTCCGGTATTAATTTCTAGTAAAATGTAAAAGACAGTCATTCAGGCAGGGAGAGGTGGTAGCTCTGTACATTCCAAGAGCCCCCCTTCTCTTCTGCCCCTTTGTTCTAAATGATTAACCCATAGTAAGAATGTAAAGACAATTGAAGCCTCTAGCCTTAGAAACACGCAGAGACTTAGGGGCACCATAGAGACAATTAGAGCCTTTAGCCCTACAAATATATGAAAAACAATTAACAGCCCAAAGATCACAGAGACTCTTCCTGGCCGTAAAGATAGCAAGGGCCTTATGCCTTGCTCTTAGAGATTACACACGGCCACACTGGCTGTAATCATTGCCTCTGTTTCCCTCCTATTCTTTGTGACTCGGCCTCAGTATGAGAAAGGCAAACTCCATGTGTTACATCAAAGTGCCCATAGTTGATAGACAACCAATACAATAGGGGTAAAAACAAGGTAAATTAGTGACCTCTGCACTTAGTAAGTGCACTTAGCAGACTAGAAGGCACCACTTGCCTAAGGAATAAGTTACGCCTAAAAAATAATAAGTTACTAGCTTGTTACCTTGGTAACGCTGATAACATACCAATATGGAAACTGTATTTAAAGTCTGGGGTCTGAGGGAGGGGGAGAGTTCCACTTTTGGGCTTTCCAGCATGTCTTCCAGGCATGATGCTTTTCTCTTCTCTTTTTCTATTTCTTACTGACTTTGTAATAAAATCTTCTTAAGCTGCAACCAGGCTGCCTGTTAGTTTTAATTCCCCTTTTCAGAAAATCTGATCTGAATTGAAGGGAAAGAGCCCACAGCACCGCTCCCACCATAAGAGTTGTAAATAGCAAGATGGCAACCCCAACTAGGACACTAGCTGCCTTTAATTTCCCTGTCCCTTCTCCCGATCAGTACCACACCCCAAATTGGGTCAATCAAGGTGTGGAAAATTCTCACTATGTATCTGTTCAGTTCTTTCTCCTCTTTTCAACCTTGGCTTGTCTCCATAACTACTGAGCTCATCACCACCCTCCCCTCTGGAGAAGAGCTAGCTCTCATTGAAGGCAGAAGGTAGTGACTACTGGATTGCTGCTTGCTAAGTTTCCTGTCACCTCTATCACCTACACAGGTAAAAGCGTTGACTCAACACCCTTCCATCTCGTCCCCTCAAGTGACAGAGGCATTCCTCTTGTTCACGGCTGATCCTTTCCCCAGTCCTCCCAGAACCTCAGGGACATTGTGACATCATCGATCTATCCATCTCTCTTTTGCCTACTGGTTTCCTGAGGTTTGGTAAATTAAGGATCATCATTAGGGTTTGGAGTCATATGGAAATGATCCTAGACAAGAGGCAGGAGCTCCTCCTAAGCTCAGGTTCCTGGTTTGTCAAGATGGGATCAGGTCACCTCTGTCACAGGATTTCCATAAGGACTAAGTGACATAATTTGCAAACCACTTGGATCACAGTAAATGTTCCAAAAAACTGACAGATTTGGTTGTTGCTTATATCTCTTCTCCTTGCAGAATATTAGCAATTTTTGCAGCAGACCTTTCCAAAGCATATTTACATACCTTTCAATTTTTGTTCCCCTTGCCATAGCTTTTACTATAAGCCGCGCAGCTCTAGAAATGAAGTCGAAGCAATACAGTTGCTGTCTCAAGGTTACAGAACTAGGTGCCAGTGAAATTGGGACTCAAAATTGCATTTTCTGAATCCCGCTTCATTGCTCCTGGACCTCCATTTACTGCTTCTTTTAGTACCAGATTCCTTACGGGGAAGAGTGCTACTGTTTGTGAATTTTGGATTGATTTAAACGTAAAAGGTAATGAGCTGTGTTTGCTACAAACATTTTTTTAAAAATCTTTCTGTGTGGGTATCACTTGTGTTTTTACTAACATTGTGGATTACTTCAAAGTTAGATGTTCTTCATCTATGCAAATAGGCAGATGCATTAATGGCGTTACCTGAAGCAAAGACTACAAGCTGTGTGAGTTTGATGCAACCACAATGGGTTTTCCAAAATGCTTTGGGAACAAAACTCCAGACATTTACGCAAAGGCGGTTCAACATATGGTTTAGCATCCACTTAAATGTATACGCGTAAGACTTCCACAGGGAGAAAATATGTGTGGTTTCCTGTCTTCATTTTGTGTTTTGTAGGCTGGATGTTTAGGAAGAATTTTGAGAAGTCAGTGAATTCAGTGGGCTGTTCTCAAAAAGTATTTCTAGGTCAGTTGAATTTTAAGATCCTTCATAGCTTATGCAAACAGCTTGCAACTGTATGAAATCACTTTATGGAAATGATTTATTTATTGTTTCTTGGGGAGAAATAATTGCTTACTTTTTGAACTGTTTAAAAGACCGAGCTAATAAACAAAGACTCAGGAATATGTAAAAAAAATAAAAGGTATAATAGCACAATTCCACAAGAAGTTATCAGGACCCACAAACTTATTTTTCTTAGCTGCTTCTGGAAGTATTGAATTGCTGAGGTTGAAGAATACTGCTTCACATAAGATTGTGCCTGATCCCAGGGGCAGCGCACCTCCAGCGGCCACTATAGGATTTCATACAGCCCTGGCTTCTGTGCCCCTGTTCACAGTTCCTCTGCAGGGTGTGGGAGAGAAACAGCACCATGCACCTGTGACAGGTGGCAAGATGGACTTTATTCTGCCTTCTAGAGTGGGAGAGAGACTCCAGAATATCTATGTTCAGCTCCAGCTCAGACAAAGGTAACTCAGCCAAGCAAAGAGGGAGGGATATTGAGGAAATGAAAACAAAACAAAACAAAAAAGGTTAAGTACAAACGGAGTAAGAGACTCTGCAAAATGGAAAATTGCATAATGGATAACAGAGACAATGACCACATGGGTAATGGCATGTTTGGGCTCAGCAGCCTTGCACCTTCTTTAGCAAAGACTCAGTGTGGGGACGAGGAGCACCTCTAAGCATCCTGCTTAGTGCCGGTGGAAGTCAGGACAGATCTGGTCGACTCTCTTAGCTGTGAGCTCACGCATGCCCTTCATGCCACGTGGGAGTTCATGTTCACAAGGGCATCTAGCTTCAGAACTCCCTCTAAGGCTGATGAGCATCCGCTGAGGCTGCACCACAGTCTCTTTCTCCTTCTCCCTCTGCTCAGCCCAGCCCCCATCCCCTCTCCTTTCTTTCACAGGTATTGATATCACGATCTCCAGTGATCGTCTTGCATGCTAATCTCCATCCCAGTCTGCTTGGGGGGACTCAGCCTTTCAAGACTCTGTCTTCTCTCCACAGGTGTCTTGCTATGTGAGTCAAACATCTTGCTAGCCTTACATCACCTTCAGCTTTAGGAATGTGGAACTCCATTTTAGCTAAAACGGTGTGGTAGACGGGCGTGGTGGAGCACGCTTGTAATCCCAGTACTTGGGAGGCTGAGACAGGAAGATCCGGGTTCACGGCCAGCCTCAGCTACTTAGTGAGGCCCTCCACAACTTAGTAAGACCCTGTTTCAAAATAAAGAGCAAAAATAGGGCTGGGGGTGTAGCTCAAAGGTAGAATGCCCCTGGGTTCAATCCCCAGTACCTACCAAAAAAACAATAAAAGTAAATAAAAATAAAAAATAAAGCCAGGCGTGGTGGTACATGCTTGCAATCCCAGTACTTGGGAGGCTGAGACTGGAGTGTCTGGGTTCATGGCCAGCCTCAGCTACTTAGGGAGACCCTCTGTGACTTAGTGAGACCCTGTTTCAAAATAAAGAATAATAAAAAAAAATAGGGCTGGGGGTGTAGCTTGGAGGTAGAATGCCCCTGGGTTCAATCCCTAGTACCACAAAATAAATAAATAAATAAATAAATAAATAAATAAATAAATAAACGGTGTGGTTCGTTTTGGTTGACACATTTCAATACATTTTGGCATACATTTCTATACATCTTACACTTGTGTTTTTTTTATTTTTTACTGAATTGGTATGTTATATCCCTAAATAACTGAAATGGATCAGTGGCTCAAAGACGGTCTACTAAATCATGAAGACAGACATATAACAAATGCTACAATTCAAGCAATATTATAAATATAATCGATTGCATTTTAAGTGCAGCATACATTGTGTGGCCACAGCAAATAAATCTGCCATGATGCTTTTATAGAAGCTGTCATAAAAGGTGCCAACAGAACTGTATATATTGAAATTGGATTTTATTAAACCAGTGATCCATTCACTTTTATTCCTTGGAACATTATTTGTTCTGAAAGTTTTTCAAATTCTACCAGGAAGCCATTGAAGCTATCACATAATTTAAAAAAAAAAAAGCACCGTGATCTCACTAGCCAATCTAAAAATTAGATTTTTTAGCATAAAAAATAAATACTGGCTGGGCGTGGTGGCGCACGCTTGTAATCCCAGTACTTGGGAGGCTGAGACCGGAGGATCTGGGTTCACGGCCAGCCTCAGCTACTTAGTGAGGCCCTCCGCAACTTAGCGAGACCCTGTTTCAAAATAAAGAATAAAAAATAGGGCTGGGGGTGTAGCTCAGAGGTAAAAAGCCCCTGGGTTCAATCCCCAGTACCGCAATAAATAAATAAATAAATAAATAAATACTGCTTTCTTGAATGAAACCGATGAAGTCAGTTGCTAAGTGTAGAGAGAGTTCCAAAATTCTAGTTCTGAAGTAGGAGTCATACTATTGCCAAGAAATTCTTCAGAAAGAAAGCAGCAAAGATAATTGGCAGAATTTATTTTATTAATTAGCACTGATGAACATGAAATAATACCTATGCATGCATTGTCAAAAAGAAATTAGTCTCTGAGGTAGATAATTTGGGTTTTTTTTTTTGGTGGTACTGGTAATTTAACCCAGTGGTGTTCTACTTCTGAGCTATACCCCCAGATCTATTTCGTTTTTTAATTTTTGAAACAGGGTCTCACTAAGTTGCTGAGACTGACCTTGAACCTCATGTCTCAGTGATTCTCTTGTCTCAGCTTCCCAAGTACTGGAATTACAGGCATGTTCCACCATGCCCGGCTCAGGTAGATAATCTTATAGTGGGACAAAAGTCCTTGTTCTGCAGATAAATGAATAAGCTCCTTGCACGTATCTGAGGCACATGTGAGAGAGAAGTGGTCTATGAGATTTTGTTTTGTTTTGTTTTTATTATGAAATAAAGAAATGGTATAGGAGAAATGACACTTAATTTAGGTAATAATTACTTCATTAGCCATAATGAATCCTAGAGAAGGTGTGCTGACAGCACTGGTAATGGTTTGGATTTAGAATGCCCCCTATCGCTCAAGGAAACAAGGCAGTCATGTTAGAGGTGGGGCATGGTTGGCAAGGAGGGGTCTCTGGGGGTGTGTCCTTGGGGATTATATAAGGTCCCTCCTCCCCTGCTTTCTTTCTTGCTTCCAGCCTCCATGATATGAGAGCAGAAGATTGCTCTCTCCCTCTTTCTGCTTCCCTCCGCTATGCCCTGAGCTCCACAGACCTGGCCTGACATGGACTGAACCTCTAAATCTCCAAAAACTGTGAGCAAATGAATCTTCCTTCCTCTAAGTTGTGTGTGGTCAAGATTATTGGGTCACAGCAGTGAGAATGTTGGTTGGAACAGCTCTAAAGAAATACAATTTATGCAGAGGTAGCAGGAAGGTCATTGCTACCTAAAGGCAACTATCCACAGAGTTATGCTCAAAGTATATTTGGTGTTCCACAAAAAGTCTCCTGATGGCATCTCTATGTTGAAGGGAAAAGTGTTAGGAAAGTGGTGAAATTTCAGCCATGGAATTTAGGTATTTTCAGCATCCTAGAAAAAAAAGAAGCAAGCAGCCAATACTGTGTTTGATTTTTTTTTTCTGTTCTGAAGCTAATAGAAAAATATTCCATCCTCTAAAATTAAAAAAAAAGCCTTTCAACACTTATGTCCCTTTTGGTATCACCCCATTTCCTGGCAATCCAATTACAGTAAAACTCCCTGAATAATTTCTTTTTTTTTTTTTGGTTTTCATTTCTTGCCTCCTATTCCCTTTATTGCCCTTTCCACTAGGAGCTTCATTTACATAATGAAATGACTCAGTGGAACCACTTTTGTCAATGACAAAATGGCTTCTATTGTAGCAAGTCCAAGAGCAAATTTTCAGATTTATCATCAAATTTTCTCTAGTTGAATTGAATGCATATATGTGTATGTACACACACACACACACACACACACACACACACACACACAGAGTAAACAGTTTTTTTTTAAACAATAATCATCTCTAATTTAACATTTCTACCTCTGGTTCCATTATCAGAACAAAAACACTTCAAATTTCTCTACCTGTATCTCTTGGTATTTATCTTTATAAGCTTATTATTTAATGCTTTTTCCATTTAGTAAATTACCTATTAACACTATCAAGATATTCCTATGACATGGTAACTTTCATCCCAACAACACAACATCTTCTGTCCTGAGACACATCTAACCTCAAACTTTGGGCTACATCAGTATTAATTATTTATATCATGAGCTTACATAGATATGCACAGATAATTCTTGATGTATACCATGATTATATTTTCTTAAGTTAATAGCTACCTAGTTTTATTATTGTTTGATATTCTTCATAATTGTCAGTCCTACATTTCAGAATATATACATGAATGATCAAAGCACTTCTCAGCAATTCCAACCCCACTGTGTTATTGTTTGGTTGCCTTGTTACTTGAGATTGAGAACATCCATCTGAAGCCCTCTGTCCCCTTCCTTGCATCTCTACTAGTTGTTTGCCATGTCTGCTCTAGAGCTGTGCACCCAGGACTCCCCCCCCCCATTATTTTATGAGCCCATGTACCATATTTATTGGAATATCCTGGTTCCTAGGTCCTTTCTCTTTCCTGTCTTGCTACTTGTTTCATGATACATAAAGTAGCTGTTTGAGAAAATGTGAATAGGAGGGAAACAGTTTTTGCTATCATACAATCTTGAACAAACTCTTTATTCTAAATTGAGACTTGGTTAGTTTCCTTGTTGAGTGTGACCATCTGCACTGGAGATAGCTTTCCTTGCAATTTTGAGAGCAAATTATTCAATTGCCAATGTGCCTATAAATATGTCCAGTGATATTCAGGTTTCAGATCTTTGGGGGTGATGTGTGCTCCTTCTCTTTATCTCAGGATGAGTTTTAGTATTATCTTTATCCTGAGATTTCATCCACATAATTCAGTCTTCTGTCATTCACTATGGTAACATGTTAGTAATCATTCTATCTGGAGAATCATTATATCAGTTTATAACTTTTTATTTTTCTGTATTAATTTAATATTAATAATAACTTAACATTTAATATTATCATTATTAATTTAGTGTGATTAATAAATTATTATTAATTAGATTGTTATTAAATTGTTATTAATAATTTAATATTAATATTAATTCTGTACTGATTTATTATTGTATTAATTTCTTCTCAAATATTATCTCCACTCCTTTTTTTCTGCTAATATTTATTAATTAACTATTAGGCCTCCATTCAAAACATCTTTTCTATTGTACTATATGCTTATATAAACATTGAAAATATTAAGGATTAGATGGCTGACTTAATATTTTGGTGTATAATTAAGGCTTTATCAAAGGAAAAAAATCACTTTGCTTTGGTGAAACTTTATCCTCTCCCAAACATTAATTATTCATACTGTAAATAAGGCACATAAAAGAATAGTCAAAAGTTTTGTATAATTTAAATTTTAGCGAAAGAAAATTGAAATGTTTTTTAGGAATTAAATTAGATATTTAACCTAAAGTTAGTAATGAATCAATACTAGAGTTTCTTCTGTTATTACTCAAAGAGAGGTAGATTTTCAACAATGAGAAAGTAACTTTTAAATTTGTGGTTCCATATGCACATGTGTATATATCTCTATACCCTTATGTATGTGTTTATGTTTGAAGGTTAGTTTAAGAATGTAAGAAGAGCCAGGCATGGTGGCACATGCTTGTAATCCTAGTACTTGGGAGGGACAGGAGGATCGCAGGTTCGCGGCCAGCCTCAGCTACTTAGTGAGGTCCTCTGCAACTTAGTGAGACCCTGTTTCAAAATAAAGAATAAAAACTAGGGCTGGGGGTGTAGCTCAGAGGTAGAATGCCTCTGGGTTCAATCCCCAGTACTGCAAAAAAAAAAAAAAAGAATCTAATAAAAAAATGTTTCTTTGTATGATACAAAGTTCAGAGGAATATTTTCATTACGTGTCTTTATTGCCATGGAAATATTTCTCCCTGAAGAGAGGAGCTCTTGGAAGAAATGGGTGGATGGAGCGCTGGAAGCAGAGAACGCCCACATTAGTGGAAGGGATTTTCATCGCCAGAGAAGCCAGCATTAGGAGAGGCAGGGGCAGCTCCATGCTTCTTCTCTGTCCTCCGTAGCTTCACAATGAGGCTGCTACCACTGCACCATTCCCTAAGTAAACCCGTTGTACTGGACAGGGTTCACTAGATTAACAGAATTCATAGAATGAGTATATTTGAAAAAGGGATTTATCAGATGGGCTTACAGTTTGAAGCAATGTATTCCCAGGTTCTGACTGCACGTGGAGAGTCAGAGGAACCAGTAGCTGGTCGAACGGTCTAAGAGCTGGAGTCTTAGGATCGGAGCAACCACTAATTCAGTCCCAGTCCAAGATGTGAAGATCAGGAAGCTCTTCGGAGAAACGATGGTGAAGCTTCAGTTCGAAGGGCTGGAGGCCGACGATCTCAGACGAGAGCAGAAGATCAAGAAGCTCTTCAGAGAAATAGCGAAGTTCCAGTTCTATGAGCTGGAGGCCGACGATATCAAGCGAGAGCAGATGCGTTTTCTTCGGAAAGAGTTGCGCGCGCTCTACGCGGCTTCTCCCTCTTTTATCTAAGTCCTGCACCTATCAGAATCCTGCTGCCTACATTCAGGGCAGGCTTTCTGTTTAATCTGCTGTTACACACCCAAAGTCACATGATCTTGGGTGTGTCATGATCAGGTCAAGTTGACAAACTAGATTGACTATCACACCCGCCTTGCACATCTGCAGTCCTGATTTTAAAACTTAGGCTTGGGTTAGAGCAAAAACCCCTTGAAAAATATTTTTAAGTTCATTGTGTAAAAGTAAAGAAAATTCCTTCTATCTTCAGTGTCTTGATTTTTAAGTTTTGGTTCAACAAAAGGCCTAACGGTGTCTCTCCCTCGATTCTGAAACAAATACTTTTTTTTTTTTTTTTTGTGGTACTGGGGATTGAACCCAGGGGCATTTTACCTCCAAGCTCCACTCCAGCCCTATTTTTTATTCTTTATTTTGAAACAGGGTCTCACAAAGTTGTGGAGGAGCTCACTAAGTAGCTGAGGCTGGCCATGAACCTGCGATCCTCTGGTCTCAGCCTCCCAGGTACTGGGATTACAAGCGTGCACCACCACACCCAGCTTGAAATGAATACATTTCAATGTGAATCTAGTACAGTCATTTCCACATTGCATACAACCTGTGTCTACAGGGTATAAGCTCTTTCAAGCCATGTTAGCTACTTGCTCATGTGCCTATATCATAACTTATTTTCTGAAGTTCTCAGCCTTTACACTAAGGATAAATATTTCACTGACAGCATACCAAGTGATGGGAAACTTTGGGATTAAATAAAATTTAAAAATACTGAATGACTGTGGACACCTTATGAAACCAAGTAGTATATTACATCAATAATGAGATGAGATGTCACATTGAATCGCACCTAACAAGTAGGAAGCCAGGATTTCACAGACCACTGACACTGATGTGGGCGAATTCCTTAAAGGGGATAGAGAGTTGATGAAAAAGACACAGTACAATTACACAAATTTGATAAAAGATGGCATAATAATAGGCTAGTGTACATTTTCAGAATACCAGTAGAATGATCCAACATCGCCTGTTAATGTGCACATGTTTTGGAAGTAGAGCTAAATCAGTCAGGGATTCCATAAAATAGAATATGTAAACATAAATTGTTGTACAGGAGGCAAAGACAGGTGCCAACCGCAAATTCCTCGAGTACATCTACTAGTTCTTCACATTGGGTTTTAAAATGGCTTCATTTTTGTCTTATAATTTCTCATCTCTTTCATCCAATGCTCCATCTTCTTCTGCTAAAGTCTTAGTATTGAGAACAAATTCAAATTCCTCCTGCTGTGTTGCAACATTAGTATCAGCAATTTCATTAGTTCCGCAAACATTTATTGAGAACCATTATGGCCTGGATTTTGTGCTAAGAGCTACGGTTACAAGATGGATAAGGCCAAGTGTGGTTTCTTTTATGAAAAAATATTTTGCTAACATTATAAATAAATTAAGTTGTATTTATAGAACTCATTATGTGTTCTATATCACAAATTTTTCCATGTGCCAGCTGTACAAAGGTTTGGAAAAAGGATGACAGATTCAACGTGTCAGTTTATAATCATGAAGAAGATACTTCTTTTTACTTTTTTATTTATTATTATTATTATTATTATTATTATTATCATGGTACTAGGGATTGAACCCAGGGGTATCAAACCTATGATCCTCCCATCTCAGCCTCCCAGGTACTGGGATTACAGGCGTGCACCATCACACCCTGCTAGGATGATAGTGTTTGATACAGAGAGTATGTCTTGTTTATATACAATGTGGATAAATGGTCCTTCCTACCTTTTCCTATCTCTACTTCATTCCTCCTCCTCCCTCTCTACGCCCAAACCCATCATGCCTTGTGTGTTTGATATCTCAACTTCATCTCTTTCGCCATCCTGTGCTTCATTAACCTCTTATTTTAATTGGTAAATTCACCTGGAGGCTACATCTCCCAGGTGATAGAAAATAACTCAGTGCAGGCAATTTTCCTCTTGAAGCCTTTGGCTGACCTAGCAATTTACAAGAAACCCTTTTTCTGGGTCAGCTTAGTCCTCCCTATTGTAGGTACAATTTCTCCTTTTCCCCAAACTAAAAATGCTAATATAAATTCTCCACTTTTATATAATCTGAGATTGACCTGGAACTTTACTTCAGGGATAAGAACATCAAAAACGAAAGAAAGCAAACTTGCATATGCAAGTCAACAGTTTCTTGTATTTTCATGTCATATCTGCATTCTCAAAAATGAGTTTCTTACATACTTCCAGCAACTTCAACTCTGAACAATTTAAACAAATAAGTAAGTTTACCGATTACCCAGTTGATTGTAGAGTCCTTGTGTGATGTTTGGTTGTTTGGGAAGTTTTTCAAGTCAAACTATTTTCAGGATTTTTATAGACCAAGAAAGGCTATGTAATAAGAAGAACAAAGTAAACCAAAGAGTCCTAAGTTCCCTTCCTTTTAACTTACCTTGGGTCATTAATATGTGTATGATTTTTTTATCCTCTCTGATTATTTGCTGATTTGTTTATAATATGAAATTATACTGCCTTTGGATTGTACTGATATCTTGAGGTCTTTTCAGACCATTGAAACTCCGATTTGATATTTTTCAAGTAATGCCAATTATTAGAAAATGAGGAAAGTGAAAAGCAAATAGAATAAATGGATGTTTAATTAGTTACTCATGGATAGGCTGCTTTGTTACATTGGGAAAATTTGATTTCTCTGATTCCACACATTTGTTCTAGAAATTTGCTTAATTTGCTACTAGGGAAAGAGGCCTTCAGGGCATTAAGCAATTTCACAGGCATTCTTTAAAAATGGACCTGAAATGAATATTTTTTTACATTTGTTCAGGGAATAGAAGTCTAGACCACATAGTGCCTAGAAATGCTTTTTGAGCTGTGTTAGTCTTTAAATCTATATAAAGAAATAAGAGCAAAGACCATTATTAATTTTTCATATTAAAAAGCGTTGGCTTTATTGAAGTCTTCACAGCCTGGAATATTTACTGACTAATCCTACCTGCCCTCTATATACACATCTCTTGTTTATACTCAATCCTAAGTGATAGGCATAAATTTATTCTTAGAACATTTATCCCTTCATTCCATTATTACAATGGAATAAAATAAGGCATGCATATCGAACCCCAAATTCACTGCACGTAGGGAAAACAGGAGTCACTAAAATATCTTGAAAGTTAAGGGGATCTGACATGGGAGGAGGAGGTGGGTGAGCCTTGAAAATCAATGTGGTTCTCCGTGAAGCACTTTATTTTTCTGTCTTGCATATACAAATCTCTAAGATGAGAAATAAGCCATATTACATCTCTCTTCCTACAGTATTTCGGGATCACCTAATCATTCTTGGAGTTTAGTTTTACTGTGACATACACAATGGAAGAGATTGATTTGCTCCTTCTAAGTTAACGCATTTGTCTGGTAAGTAAATCTCCCAACAGCTGGAGAGAGCCCTCCTCTGAATACCAACGCCACTGCTCAGAAGCGAGGACTGTGCTCATTCAAGTACGTAAAATGAAGCGGCAGATAGGCTGAATTTATACTAAAGTTATGACTGACTGTTATTGAGTTGATCATGATAGCCATTGTAATTTTATTTTTTGTTTTGCTTCCATGATTTTATCTTTCATTTTATAAGGTCACATGAAATGTGCCTGAGTCGTTTTATGTATTAGCAATCTTTTATTAATGAGCAAAGAAATAACGATACATTCAAACCTACCATTCTACTTTCTGTTTTTAAAAATGTCATATTGACACTAGACAGACAGTGGTAGAAACATACGTTTTTCAAACAAGAATGATTATAAGAATGTCCTCTAGAGGGATCCATTTTATTGCTTTATAGCTGTGAGCTTAGAATTGCCCTAAGTTTTTATTTGTTACATATTAGAATGTAGAAGAGTTACTGCCATGAGTAATGGAACAAAAAAAAAACACAAATAAATTATGGAGGATTTAAAAATTCAGTTTTGTGATGGAGATAGAAGGTTCATTCTATTCAGATAAATATCTTTTAATATGAAACTGATGGTATAGATTGTCATGAAAAAGAAGAAATTTCTTTCTCACATATGAAAACTCTTAGAATGTTTATTTTTAATTTGAATTTACAATGCCTGTTACATTTAATTTTTTTTGTACTAGGGACTGAACCCAGGGGCATTCTGCCTCTAAGCTATATCCCCAACCCTTTTTGTTTTATTATTTGGAAAAAGGGTCTCACTAAGTTGCTGACAGCCTCACTAAATTGCTGAGGCTGGCTTCAAACCTGCGATCCTCCTGTCTCAGCTTCCCAAGTACAGGGATTATAAGCGTGTGCCACCAGGCCTGGCTTACATTTAATTTTAATTTGATAAAATGTTTTGCAGTAAAATCAAGTTAGAAACTTTACTTGACAATTTTAAAAACAGATTTTTATCATGGCAAATTATTCAATACAGTCTCATTTATATATTTATACATACCTGGTTATAATGTTTTTCATTGCTTAAAATAAAACCAGGAAAGCTTTAACTACCTAAATAAAACCAAGGGTAGACAATTTTTAAAGGATTTATATGTAGGTATCAAACTGTATTATGCAATTTATATGTGTTTTTTTGTTTTAATGAAACATTTTGAGTTGTGTTTCAATTTTTTGAGGCATCCTTTTAAACTTTTATCTTAATATTTGTTTGAGGCATGCTAATAAAGTGATCACATATCATTTCTAATATTTATCATAATAAGGAAAATAATGTTAAAATTTGTTATCCGCTTTGCTCTTTCTGATTCTAATGGATTTCCCAGATGAAGTATACTGAATTCCTGAAATGAAATAACTTTTATTTGGTTATGTTATATTTATCTTCCACCGGGATTTCGGTGTATGTCCTATTAAGTAGAACACAAAGAATGGTCTGGCAATCAGAAAACATGTTTTCTGGTCCCGTCCTCTCTTTGGTCAACTGGCCTTGAACAAATTTCTTTTTGAAACTTAGTATATTGTTATGAAGGAAGGAAAGACAGAAGGAAGGAAAGAAGGAAGGAAGGAAGAAAGGAAGGAAGGAAGGAAGAAAGGTTGGTTGTCCAGAGTGTGTAGATATGCAGAGAGAGATTTATTATGATGGGTTAGCTTATGTGAGAAGTCTCAAAATTAGCAGTCTGCAAAGCTGGAAGCCTGGGAAAGCTGGTGGTGTAGCTCCAGTCCAAACCTGAAGGCCCAGGAACCAGGAACACCAGGGTGTGAGGTCAGGAGAAGGGCGGAAATCCCAGTGCAAGTAGAGAGTTAATTTGCCCTTCCTCTATTTTTTTGTTCTATTCAGTCCCTCAACAGTATGGTGTCCACTTACACTGATGAGGATGATTTTGTTTACTTAGTTTACTGATTCAAATGTTAATCTCTTCTGGAAATACTCTTGCATGGATATACCTAGAGACAATGTTTATTTTGCTATCTGGGCACCCTTTAGCTAAATCAAGTTCTCACATAAAATTAGCCATCGCAGTGGGTTTTATACATCATTTTATTTGTTGACTATTAATTAAGACCATGTATCCAACATAGCTTTCTTTATATGCTAGAAAGAATTTCACAAACTTTAGACATCATTAAAAGGCTTATGCATTGGTTTGAAAATATTCTAGGCTTGTAAGTGAACATTCCAAGAGGTGTTTGGCATCCATTAGCTGTTGAATAAATTGTTCCCTAAAAAATGGAGGCCCCTCGCCAGATATTGATATCTATGCCTGAGGTCTTTCTACTGATGTTTTACTTGGGTATAAATATTCCTAGCAGTTCACACTTTAAAAATGCTTTTGAAGCCAGGCATGGTGGCGCATGCTTATAATCCCAGTACTTGGGAGGCTGAGATCAGAGGATCTGGGTTCGCGGCCGGCCTCAGCTACTTAGTGAGACCCTCCGCAACTTACTGAGACCCTGTTTCGAAATAAAGAATAAAAAATAGGGCTGGGGATGTAGCTCAGAAGTAGAATGTCCCTGGGTTCAATTCCTGGTACTGCCAAAAAATAAAATAAAATTAAATAAATAAAAATGCTTTTGCTAACCTCTATGATGCCTCTATTCTTTGTGAGTTAGGTTTTCTGCAATACCCAGTTCATGATAAAGGACATGGAGGACCTCAGTTCGCACTGGGGCCGCACTTGCGGCCCTTACTGCAGGTCCCACTTAAAAACTGGGAAGTCAGCAAGAGAATGAACTTGGAAATAAGTAATAGAAGTGAATACATATTAAAGAAGAGGTAGAAAAACATAACTAAAATCAGTATCTTTTGGTAAAGTGCCATACATTATATAATCCATTGAAAATATAAAAATAGGTGAAAAGAAAGTAAAAGTCACAAATACAAGTATTAGAAATAAGAAAGGGAGCCAGCATGGTGATGCACGCCTGTAATCCCAGTACCTGGGAGGCTGAAACAGGAGGATCACAAGTTTGTGGCCGGCCTCAGCAACAGGAGGCCCTCTGCAATTTAGTGAGACCCTGTTTCAAAGTAAACAATAAAGTCGGGCTGAGGGGTGTAGCTGAGGGGGAGAATGCCTCTCGGGTCAATCCCCAGTACCACACACAAACAAAAGAAATAAGAAAGTGGATGTAGCCAGAAATATGAAATACTGTTAGTAAAATTATTAGGATATTTTATGAATAAAAATATAAAAATAAAATATGTAAGATTTGGACAACTATCTAATAAAATATAAAAGACCTAACTAAACAGCCCAAAGTAAGAAACATGAATATATTATTTAAAAATGAAAGAATTAAATCTTCCTAACACTTTCCAGTATTTTTGGTCTTTTTCCCAGTGAAACATAGTGTTTTAAATTTTTTTTTTTTTTGCGGTACTGGGGATTCAACCCAGGGGCATTCTACCTCCAAGCTACACCCCCAGCCCTAATTTTTTTATTCTTTATTTTGAAACAGGGTCTCATTAACTCACAGAGGGCCTCACTAAGTAGCTGAGGCTAGTCGCGAACCTGTGATCCTCCTGTCTCAGCCTCCCAAGTACTGGTATTACAAGCGTGTGCCACCATGCCAGTCTTATGTTTTAAAATTTCTAATACAAAGGTTCCTTCCATCCTTTCTTTTAAATAATTACAATTATTTAAGTTTTGCCATCTGCTTCTTTTTGCTCCAATTTTCATTCTGCTGCTACAGAGAAAAAATTTTGGTAACCTTTTTCATGAAATATTAGCCTAGAATATCATAAGAGCAAATATAGCTATCACCTTTATTTTATGGATAGTTTATAAGTAAATTTGTTACTATTATAAAAATATAGTCAACCCTCAATATCTATGCGGTGTTCAAGGCCATTATATAAAACCACACACTATTTGCATATAATATATGCAAATCCCCCATATACTTTAAATCATCTCTTGATTATTTATAATACCTGATACAATGTAAATTCTATTTAAAAAGTTATACGATTATTGATTAGGGAGTAATGACCAATAAATGTAGTCTTTGCATGTTCAGCACAAATGCGATTATTTTGTGATTATTTTTCATCTGCAATTGGCTGAATTCACAAAGGTGCTATGTACAAATATCAGTATTCTCATGTTAACATATTTTTGTTATTCTATTAACACAGAAAATCCATAGAACAAAAAAATTTAAAAAATATAAAAAAATAAAAATAAAAATAGGATTTGTTATTTTTCAAAATGCCTTTGAAAGTTGTATGGCAATATTTCCATTCAAAAGTCTTGGTTTTCAAAAACTTGGTGAAGACTATTAATGGTATAATAATCTGCATTTCTTCTCAGTATTTGACATTTTCTTTTAACTAATTCAAATGTTCTGAACATCCTCCTTATCCCTGATAACCCTGACCTATCCATCCTGGTTAGACATCCCTACCCAGGTCCTCCTCAAAGTGTTTTGGTTTTGTGCTTTCCTCTCTCACTCACAAAGGTAAATCCTGGATACCACCCATGATTGATGGGTTGTTTGTCATTTTTACCTGAATAATGGCAGCCAGACTTCCTGTAGTTAAGAAGTCTGGTTAAATTGGAATCCAGCTAGAGTTGGAATTGCAGGCTGCCTCTCTATCAGGTACAAGGCCTTAGGGCTTCTCTTCTGCCTGGCCGGTGTTATCTTGGTCTGATGGGTCTCCAGGTTGATCATTGCTTGGATGACCCTATCACTATCCCCAATTGCCTTTACATTTCTCCAAAGATGGGGGGGGGAGAGAAAAGTTTACTTTCAGTATTTCACACATTAGCTCATCTTCAACATGAATATTCTTGATTTTTCTTGGCTTACCTGTATTTGACCCTTTATTTGCCTCATTTACTTTTTTTTGGCAATAAAATTGAACACAATCTATCTGTTTGACAGCTGCATTCCAGCTCCAGTCCTTAGAGATTATAAGACTTATTTCCTCAGCTACTGAGCCACATTTGTCACCAGTAAGTGGAGATAATTATATCTCTGTTGTAAACTTTTTGGGAAAACGTACCTGGAAAGCGTATCTAAATCACTTAGCATGGTACTTGGTTCACAAAAAGCACACAATAGCTGTTGCTTTTCCTTTCCTCTCTTTTATGCACCATGTTCTCAGTTTGGGTCTTTTAACGATGCATTTCCAGTCTATGACTCTGTAGTACAGCACTGGGAATATGTTGTTCGATGTGTATCAGGTATAGGAGGAATGGCTTATAGCATTAAACATTTCTTGACCTCTCTATCTTAGTAACCAGCGAACTCTGACAGATGCTAATGGAATTTACCTGCCCTGGAAAATTTAATAAAGACTCAAGGTTATATCATGTTGATGTGATCAGTCACGCCAAGTAGAATGCTATTTTAGTAAATTTTCCTAACCAGTGTGCAAAGGGAGTCTGTGTGAGAAGCACTACACTAACACATCAAATATATCTTGCACAGCCATACTTGAAGAACACGTTTAAGAAGGAGCAATTTGACCCCAGGCCTGGTGGTGCACTCCTGTAATACCAGTACTTGGGAGGCTAAGACAGGAGGATGGCAGGTTCAAGGCCAGCCTCAGCAATTTAGGGAGGTTCTCCAAATTGGT
This sequence comes from Glis glis, assembly GCA_004027185.1. Lineage (NCBI taxonomy): Eukaryota > Metazoa > Chordata > Mammalia > Rodentia > Gliridae > Glis > Glis glis. The sequence continues at coordinate 28,341 of PVJS01009020.1, forward strand.
GAGACCTGGTTTCCAAATAAAAAATAAAAAGGGCTGGGCATGTAGCTCAGAGGTAGAATACCCCTGGGTTCAATCCCCAGAACCACAAAAATAAAAGGAGAAATTTCTCCTTTTTAAGGTAAACACTGCCATTTTTTTGTTGTTGTTGACTGGGATAATAATGTGATAAAACAGTACATTAAAAAATAGATGTGAAAATTTACATGTAAATAAAAACAGTACCTGTATTGGAAATCTTGGCACATTTTGATGTCTCTATGGGAAGAGCTACCCCTCAATTGTTTTTCCAGTAAAACACCTCTGCATTATAGTTAGTCTTTGAGCACATAACAAGTACGACTGAACCTATATGAATGCCTCCTCTCACCTAGATGTCTAGTATGCTCAGAAGCTCACAAAAAATATGATCATTTGGGAAGTATATTTTTTTTTGCAGTACTGGTGATTGAACCCAGGGGCATTCTACCTCCTAGCTACACCCCCAGCCCTATTTTTTATTCTTTATTTTGAAACAAGGTCTCACTAAGTTACGGAGGGCCTCACTAAGTAGCTGAAGCTGGCCGCGAACCTGCGATCCTCCTGTCTCAGCCTCCCAAGTACTGGGATTACAAGCGTGCGCCACCATGCCCGATTCTGGGAAGTATTTTTCAAAAGGAAAGCACAAGAGGTGAAAAGAGTGTTTTTTGTGAGCCATAAACAATCTGCGAGCTTGACGTTTGGGGAAAGTGAAGAAGTGGACTCAGTTCTGTAACATCCTGTATCATTAAGACTTGGACTTTGTCTAGCTCTTGCCCCACAAGATATGGTTTCCAAATGATAAAAGCTTACATTAACTGTCATTTATAGAAACTCATATGAATGTGTAGATTCATATTAAATTATGAGTAGATATTTATGTACAAACAGAAAATTAATGAATGGCATAGTATCCTTCACTATAATCTCAAGAAACTTGAATTTTGCCCCCAATGTACCCAATAAATTAAATGCAGCAAAATACCTATAAAAATTTTACATATGCCATTTGTTCATATATGCTGGGAATCGATGGAAATAGTGCGACATGTTGCAAATAGCCAAAGCTTTCAACATGAAACACATTGTAGTTTAGATCTCAAGGGTGAATGAATACGCAGGGCAGGTAACCCAGGCGCAATTACTTTCCTTCTTTGAGGCTTCTTTTATCCCTCAAAAGGAAGAAACAGTTAAAACCATGATTCAATATTATTTATGCGCATTACAAACACATGCATACAAAATAACACTATATATTAATAATACCAGAATATATCTAAGGGGATGGAAAACCACTTGAAAAGAAATGCTATTTGTTTGTTTGTTTGTACTGGAGATTGAACTTAAGGGCATTCTACCTTTGAGCCACACCTCAGGCCCTTTTTACTTACTTTTTTATTTATGAAATAGGGTCTGTCTAAGTTGCTAAGGCTCAACTCAAACTTGCCATCCTCCTGTCTCAGCCTCCCAAGTACTGGAATTACAGGTATGCATCATCACGCCAGGCTGAGAAATACTACTTTTAATTTAATTCTTTCTTTCTTTTTCTTTTCTTTTTAACTGGGGATTGAACCCAGCGCCTCACACATGCTAAGCAGGTGTGCTATCATTGAGTTTCATATGTAGCCACGGTAATGTACTTTTAAAAATAAGTACATGTTTATCCCATTTGGCACATCAGTGTTTAAAACTTTTTTTAAAAATAGACATTTGCACAGTTTTTGGAATGATTAGAAATAATGTGTGAAATCTATTGACCATGGTGTTTGGTATATGTTGTGAATTTAGCAAATAAATGTCCCACTCCTAAATATTATTACAATGATTATAATTTAGAATAAAATGTTGGGCTTTGTGGTATGCTAAAGGCCATTTGTCTGATTTTAAAAATCTTTCATAAAATTTATTGAAAATTAAAATCTCATAAATTATTGATTCAGTGGACACTGTCAAATGACCCCAAATTATATAAATTCTGCCAAAGTATGAGTGTATACTATTTATTCTTATTTATCTATTGTTAAAGTTGACGTATACCTTCAAGTTTGTAATTGATATCAATTTTAACTAATGTTTTTGGGAAAATTCAGCTTGTGCAATATTGTGCATAGCTGTTTGAAACAAATTTGAGAAAATAAGATGAAAATAAAGTCTATTTCTGTCTACTTTGAAAATTCTAGGAAAATGGCCAACAGAATATATAAATAGAAAAATACATCAATACTGCAGGCTAATGCTGGATGCCATTATACATAAAATAGAACTAATATTTCTTATTTGATATTCTGTTATGTAGTAGAAAAATAAAACTTGTTATTAAGCTACTGAAACCTTTGACTCCCTACCCTCCCTCTCTTTCCCGGATATTAGTTCTTTGAATGGCTACTGAGAATATGCAGTAAGTACAAAATATTCAATTCTTCTTTCCTTAGATATCTGGAAATTTTGGACAGACACTTACCTTGCCGATAGAACTTCTCATAAGCACACAACTATCTTCCTTATGATAAGCTATAAAATTTTTAGTTTACCTGTCTTTCTCCTCTCTTTCTGTCCCTTCTTTATCTTTGACCTCTGCAAAATTTCTTCCTTCATTTTTTAAAACTCAGTAATATCTATATCTATAGTATCTTCTTCTATATATATCTGCACCATGTCTTTTTTTAGAGCTTTTTTCCCCCTGAATTCTCTGGAAACTGAAGCATCTACTAAGCTTTCCATATTCATTTCTCAAAATTTTATCTAGAAAACTAAAACAACTGAATATCTAGTGAAAAAGCATGCCCTAAAATATGAAATAATGGCAAAATTATTAAAATATATATTAAATATATGTTAAATATAGAAATATATTATATATAAAATATATTACTATCTTATTATATAATACATCAATATATGATATATTATTAAAACACAAAATAATGGCAAAATTATTAAAATAATGGCCTCCTCTACTTCGTTGCTGACCCTCTCATTTTAATAATTTATATTTACCTGACAATATATTATTGGTTTAACTGGAACATTCTTTGACAGGAGAGATAGAAGTATGAATACAATATTCCTATAGCAATCATTTCATTGTTATTACTATCAAACATACTGCATTTTAATATAACTGAGAGAAAACAGAATAGTTAGTGAGGCAAATGCAAATATGCAAATTTTTCTGGTGACAGTTTTTTAATGAATGCAGGGATCTGATAATCTAATCATACAAACTGGCACCATTTTGTCAAATCGCATAAATGATTAGGGATGCTTAACCTACCGAAATAATCCTCTAGGTTTCCCAAGCATCAGAAAGCAGAAAAATAAAACAAAACCTAGGGTAATGCTTTCAGAAAGAGGGTGTGAGGAATTCAGGAAATCTGTCTCACAAATATTACTGTTACTATATTTAGGAAGACAAAATTAACAAGACAGCAACTCAAAGTCTTGGGAGAGTGGCCAAAGAGCTTACAACACATTGAAAAGCAAGAATTTAACAAAATCTGTGGAAGCTCAGTAAGAACAGAGGGAAGCTATGACATTGGAGAAAGGAACTACACCTAAAAGCCCATAGATTTGCCGAGAGGAAGGGCTTCTTCTATTGCTCAGAACCCAAATGGGTGTTACCATCTTCTGCAGCTTCCTAGAGAGAAAGAGGTGTTCAGAGTGGTTTCTGTGAGTCTGCAGCTCAAGGGATCCCATTTTCCAAAACCTACACATCATGGATGGCATCAACTGAGTGGATGGTGGCAACCAACTGATGCTGTTTCCCCAACCCAAGTTCCTGCTACATATGGAAGAACTTGGTGGAGTAGCTGGAAAAAAGTACAGCCCAGCTTCCCAGCACAGCTCTGTATTGCAGGGAACTTGTTCCAATGGGCTCAGACACGTGACAGCTCCCAGCTCCTCCAGCTTCCTAGACTAGAAAAACTATGCTGGGTAGATTTTGCAACCAGTGAGTATTGGAATATTCTGTTCTTGACTCTGCACTGCAGAGAATCCATACTGGGTAATGGCAACCAGAGAATGCCACCAATTCCCACCCACATGCGTCTGCCTTCCTCCCATATTCCTGCTCTGCATGGAAGATCCATGCGTGAAGCCAGTGAAGAGCAATTTGCCCTTGTATCCCATGCCCCACTGTGCAGAGGTTCTGCTAATCATGGGGTCAGAGATAGATCACCTTGACCCTGCAAAGGGGCCTGACTTCAGTTGATTTAGGCTGTGGAACAAATAAATAAAAATAAAACAAAGTCCAACAGCTGTGAGTGAGGAATAATCAGTAGGAGAAGAGAGTCGGAACCCAACGAGAAGAACAAAAAAAGAGAGAGTTAATGAAAGCCCAGGTAAAACCACAATCATCCATGATGGTCCAAAAGACTCTGTGCAGGCTCAAAGCTGAGTGTCCTTTGAGTGACATTGCAGGTTGCACCTTGGGGGAAAACAATTTCAATGATTAATATGGACAAGGCCCGGACCAAATAAACAAGCAAGCAATGAGAGTAAGATCACAGTAGGGCAATGCCACTGTGGCCCTGGGCTATGCACCATTAGAGGAGAAATTGCTGAGCCCATATTGGAAGCAACCCCCTGCAAGCTTAGCATGGCTACAAAGGCCTCTTGCAACAGGAGAGCCAAGCCTGGACCCCTTGGCGTATTTCTCCTTTTCATGAAGGTATAGCTTCCTTTGGTCTTAGGCCCTTGTTGGACACCATAGTGCTGGAAAGCATTCCTCTCTCAGGCCACATGACAACCTGGGGATCCCCTGGAGCTCAGCTGAGTGACTGGACACAGAATTTTCTATCCTTTGCATTCTGCATTTCCGTGACTGCATGCGATGGAGTTCCATGGACTGCCAGCTTTCCATTCTTTAACCAGAGTGTCTCCAATAATGATGTGGCCGAAGGGCCAGCACAATTGGCCAGATGTCTTAGCATTGGTTTCCTTGTTTCATCTGCATATTTTAATGCCCTTTAAAGCCATTGACAATTGTCTGACTAGGTAGACTGGCCAGTGACAGCAATAATTTCTTGCCCATGGTTACTCCAGTTGGGGTAAGAACCCTAACCCTAACCCCTTGCCTTACAAATGCCAAAACATAAAGCAAATTTATACATGCCTGTGCACCTACAGAAGCCACATTACCAGACCTCAACAAGACACTCCTTATTCTCTTCAGAGTTCCAGAGATCACTGATAGTTATGGTGGGTTTGATTATAAAGTATCTTTATGATAACTCTTCAGCACAATAAATACAGCAGCTCACCAGGCAGTAATTATATTTGAACTCTTTTATATTTCTTGGTTTTCCCCATAGTCTACAATGAATCTTGTTTTATTACAGCCATGTGGCTGGGTTTTATGTGAGTGAATTTCCTTGTCACCACATGTACCCTAAACCATGATTAACAAGCAGATCAGAAGTAAGATCTGTACACTAAGAATTTAGACTCAAAGAACGGAGTTTGAATTATGGTTTTTCCATTGAATAACAGTGTGATCTCAGAAAAAATCGGTCCTTTGAGCCACACTTGTCATCTGGAAAGTAGGAATGATAGCACCTCTCTTACTCCATTGCTACAAAGAGTAAATGAGGGAATGACTGAAAATTCTTATCAATAACTAGTACAGGGTGCATAATCTGTAAAGGGTGGGTATAATTACTTTTCTCACAAGCGCTACATTTTTAAATAGTATTAAAAATTAAAGAAGCTGGGCGGGGTGGCATATGCCTGTAATCCTAGTACTTGGGAGGCTGAGACATCAGAATCCCAGGTTCGAGATCAGCCTTAGAAACTTAGTGACACTTTTAAAAACCTAGAGAAACCCTGCTCAAAATAAAAAATAATAGGGCTGGCAGTGTAACTCAGAGGTAGAACACCCCTGAGTTCAATTCCCAGTCCCCTCCCCCCAAAATGAAAGAGACAAAAATAGAAAGGGAAGGAAAATAATATTCATAACTCTGTCATGTAATCTTTAGTGAGAGGACTCTCGCTTTTTTGAGAGTTCCCTTATGCCAGGGATTGTATTTCAAATATTCACTCTTATATTCGCAGTTACTCCGAAGGAACTATTATTATACTCATTTAATATACCAAGAAACAATTTGAGACACATTAAGAAACTTAAGACATCACCTGACTGAATTCCTCTCAGTCAGTAAGGTAAGGATCTGCGATAGAAGCCAGACCTGTCTAACTGTAGCACTCACATGATTTTTAGTAGATGTATTTTCCCTAATCCAATGAAGAGGATGACTGTGGAAATCCCTTTGACAGCCAATAAATTCAGGGATGCCTAATTCTTTTCTGATAATTATAGTGTGTGTGTGTGTGTGTGTGTGTGTGTGTGTGTGTGTATCTCCAGAAGTAACATATTATTAATGACACTCTTCCCACCCACAAATGAGTTTTTCCAAACAGCTGGGCTAAAATAGCATGTTACATTCCAGTACATTTTGGCCATAAAACAAGGTAAGAGGCAAAAATAAGTTCAGTTATGAAGTTTTGACTTGCAAGCTTGACGAACGATTTAATTTATTGGCTCTAAAGATGAATTATTTTTCCTGCAAAATTTTGTAAATGGTTGTGAGAATCTTAAAACTAAACTGGTCATCAAGTATAGTGTAAATGGGTTTAGAAAATAGATTTTAAATGATTTTTAGGAAAATGTCTCCCAGCATACTATTTTCATTTACTCGTGTCCTTCACTCTTATCACCTAAAACAAATTTGTACATGTATTCATTCTTAGTTTCTCTAAACTGCCATTACGGTCACTCTAAATCTGTCAGTGGGCTAAATGTCCATGGGCATTTAAGCCTATAAAATGTTTTATGAAGTGCCTACAGAAATATTTTATGAATCAGAACCAATGCTTAGAAAATTGGTATATGTTATATTATTATGTTCTGGTTTTGGAAGTTGGGGTTTTATTATTTTATGAGATTGGAATGGGTGAAGTAAAATACGTTCAGAATTGTTATAGTATCAACATACTATCTTGCATTAACAAGATAGCATTCATAATTGCTTAGAATTTAGCAGTGTTTTCATTTTTTGTGAGCCACTAATAATTGTCAGACATCTATTGCACACATTCTGAACACAAATGGCATTACAGAGTAATGATTATACTTTACTTTGAAACTCTAAAACACATGGCTTTGAATCCTATTAGTTACCAATGTGATCTTGGGACATTTAATTTTTCCAAAGTTCATATGTTCCATCTATTACCTCAGGATATTAAAAGCACCTGTATCACAGTGAGCTAGTAATGATTAAATGAGATATTCCTTGAAATGCACTGAACACTGAAATAGTAAACCCTCATTAAATGTTACTTATGATTATATTTACTATCATTATAAAAAGAATAATAAAGCCAGGCATGATGGGGCATGCCTGTAATCCCAGCACTTGCGAAGCTGAGACAGGAGGATCACAGTTTCGTGGCTAGCCTCAGAAACTTAGAGAGGCTGTACAACTTAGTGAGACCTTGTTTCAAAATAAAAAATAAAATAGGGTTGGGGGTATAACTCAGAGGTAGAATGCCCCTGGGTTCCACAAACACACCACACACACACACACACACACACACACACACACATTTGATGCTATTTAGGGTCAAAGTCCTGAAGATTTCCCACCTCCTCCCATTTTTCCTAAATCCTCCTCCCTCAAAAAGTTGTAATATTTTTCATAAAAGGCTTACATTAGTTTCTATTTGTTCAGATACTCCTTTGGGGGGATGGCCCAGCTAGGCCTGTCCCTGGCCATCTAGCCATTAATTGTTTTCATGAGACTTAGAAAAGGCATTCTTCCCACTTGCAAATAATAATTTTTCCCAACAGCTGAGCTAAAATATCATTTTCAATTCCAGTTCATTTTTGCAACCAAAAACAAGGTGGGAGGAAGAAATGCATGTGTAACTTGGCACTCGGGCTGGATGTCAAATCCCCCGTCCCTTCTATTCCTGGGCCAGGTGCACATGTGCAAGTTTGCTGGTTTCCTATGCCTTTGATGTGGCTCTGGGGTCAATATTTACAAGTATGCTATAGTCATCATATGATAAATTCCAAATTAATAAAGAGGTAAGAAATGCCTTCCTCGAGAAATGATCTATGCCAGGTGCTCTGGGGGACTCAGATAAGGGTTAGGATAGACACCCTCCTGAAGGTGCTTTCTACCTGTGATTGCAGAAAAAAAAAACTAAAACCAAAAAGTTGTAAGACAGTTCCTGTGCCATTCACCCTGTAGCAATAGTGTTGTTGTGGGAGAAGGGTTGATTCCATGAAAGGTCGGAGGAGAGGTAAACTCAATTCTAGACCCTTGGGGTGCTAGGCTTATGTGATGGAAAAGAATGTCAGCATGATCCAGTCAGAGACATCGACAGACATTTACTTGGGAAAGTAAGAAAGACACATTCAAGAGGGAATGTGGACCATCTTCCCCTGGACCACCTCCGGAGCGAGAGATGACTTTGGGGGTCCAGAGCGCTTCTTTTATAGGGGGTGGGCATGGGAAGGTACGCGAGGATTGATTGCACCAGTCAATCAACAAGATGATTTGGGATGTTCTGGTCATCTTCTGGGTCCTGATGGGCTCTTCATTGTCTAACCAATAGGCATCTCTTTTGCTTAAACTATGAAGAGGTGGGATGGCTAACAGTGCTCAAGGTCCTTATCATAAGTGAATGAGTTTCCTGTTTGGTTGTTGGTTCACCTTTTCAGACCTTTTGTGTGTTCTCTGCTGGCTGGTCCCTAGATATCTTTCCTACTTAACTACTTTTAGGTGGGATAATGAACAGTTCTTAAGACTTTTTTTTTTTGTGGTGGTGGGGATTGAACCCAGGGGCATTCTACCTCCGTGCTACACCCCCAGCCCTATTTTTTTATACTTTATTTTGAAACTGGGTCTCACAAAGTTGCGGAGGGCCTCACTAGGTAGAGAGAGAGAGGGAGAGACAGGGAGAGAGAGAGAGGGAGAGACAGGGAGAGAGAGAGAGAGAGAGAGAGAGAGCGAGCGAGCGAGAGCTGAGGCTGGCCGCGAACCCGGATCCTCCGGTCTCGGCCTCCCAAAGTACTGGGATTACAAGCATGCGCCACCACGCCCGGCTCTTAAGACATTTTAAGAGAGTGAATTTCCAGTATGATGTCAGGTCACCTTTCTGGATCTTTGACGTGGTCTCTGTTGTCTGATAAATAGATACTCCCTTTGAGGAAGTTACCAGTGCTCAGGGTAATTATCATAAGTGAATGAATAAAGATTTGTAAATCTCCAAAACCTTTGGGATGACAGGTCTGGCTTGGAGAGTGAGGGTATTGAAAAATATTACCACAGGCTTCCATATTAAAGTTACCTTCTCCTCATTCCTCCTTTATGTCTCCTTTCTACCTATCTTTTTTTCATACTTTTATTGGTGCATTATAGTCTCACATCATAATGTAGTTCATGGTGATAGAGACATACATGCTCACAGCCCTTGGAGGGCTTTCCCCCAGCTCCCTCCCCCCCTTCCCCTTACAGGATATTAGGTTGACATTGGGATTCTCACATATGTACAAAATGTCAATGGAAGTGATTCCTTCATTGATTCTCTCCCCCTCCTTCCCCTAGACCACCTCCCTGGCTCCACTGGGGTTTCTCCTCCATTATTTGAAGTCCCTCTGATACCCCGATTACTCCCTAGCTTCTGCATATGTGAGAAAACATATGACATTTGCAGGAAAATGACTGGACCTGGAGAACATCATGTTAAGTGAGATTAACCACTCACAGAAAGTGAAGGGTCATATATTCTACCTATCTCTTTTATTTCTTCTATCTTACCACAGTTTCATAGGAACTAAGAGAAGATTGACACCATTTATAAACAGGCAAGTTCCTGAGAAAGAAGTACATTTGAGGTACACTGTAGTTTGGGGGTGGTTGTTACAAAAATTGTCATCTTATACATAAAATGTTAAAAGTATTTAACATTTCTTCTCAGCTGTGAAATTGGCCTCCTCATTAATATCTCACTCTCTGATTTCTGGCTGACGCAAATCATGTGCTACCGTCCCATAGGTTAACTTTCTAAAATGCAAATCAAATTATATTACTCACCTGCTTGAAATTATTTATCAATCCTCCATTTCCTTCAAGATACAAGGCAAATCACTTTTGAGGACTTTTCCCCTAATGATCTTTCTTGCTCTTCTCTGGAGCAATGTGAAGAATGGTCAGACAGTCACCTTGGGAATTCATTCTAAGTTTTTGTACAATGAGCCAGCTGCAAACCACAGTCCCTTCTCCCAGAATAAGATGATGCACCCAAGTTCTCCAATCAATGGGGCCCAAGATCTTCCGGAGACATCTGGCATTCAGAGGCAATTCCTCTGAATAGCTGGGCCCTAAAGACAGACTCACCAAGTCTTCTCCTCACTGATGGACAGTGATTCTTCCTCATGCTTGCATTTTTACTATTCTTTGTCTAGAGCTATGTTCCTTTCTGAGAAAACAAAGAAGATAAGATTAATAGACTACTTTTCTGTGCCTGCCCCTGGCTCACAAAACGCCTATTCTTAATGTATACCAAGTGTTGTTCTACTTGCACCTGTTGGAGACCATAAAGGAGAACGCTTTCCATGGCTCTTCATCTCCTAACATTTCCTTTTGAATTTGTTCTTATTGTCATGATTTGAAATATTTTTTAAAGATAATGTCTTGAGCCAGGCATGATGGTTCATACTTGTAATCCCAGTATTTGGAAGATTGAGACAGGAGGATCACAGGTTTGCGACCAGACTCAGCAACTTGGGGAGGCCCTCAGCAACCTAGTGAGATACTGTTTTAAAAAAAAAAATCAGAAAGGGCTGGGTATATCTTGGAGGTCGAATGCACCTGGGTTCAATCCCCAGTACCAAAGGGAAAAAAAGAATGACGTAATTATTAACTTGCCAGCTATTTCAGCATATTGAACAACTGTTTTAGATTCAGTGCCAATAACTAAAGAAATAAAATTTGCTTTTCTATTGTGCTATTATTTTGCTATACAAAATTAAATAGAAATAGATCAGTATTAGACCAAGAAATAAATCAGTGATTTAGACAATATAATCATTTCCATCAATATTGGCTGATTTATAGTAATATATATACAGAAAATATGTAACCATGTATATGTTTATAATAATTAAATCTATGTACATATACTTTCACAGATAATTTTATCTTTATGTAATATATCTTTATGTAAATTTTTAACTCTTAAAATTTTAGTTATATAGTGATATTTATTTGCTATGTTACTGCTTGTCATTCATTGTTTCCCCCAATATATTTTATCCTGTTTAATATAATTTTTCTTACATTTAATATAAATGGTGATTTAACTTAAATTACAAAAGAGATTGTTCTAGACTTCATTTTACAATATGGGTAATGATCTATTTCTAGTAGTGGAACTCTTGTTAAAAGTACATGAAAATTTTTTATTATATTATAAATGCTTCTTTTTATAGCAATATGAGTATTATAAAGTATAAAGAATGATGTGATTGAAAAACTCAATGTCAAATAGGGAGAAAATGTGATACAGACCAAATTGCTGTGAGTTGCATAGGAGGGTATGTAAAGGAAATGTCAGACATGCTGCTAGAAAATTCAGTTTCCTTTTTTAAGATTTGGATACTTTGTGATTAAACGTCAGAAAATTTAACTACTTAATTTCAGTGACATCCTCCAAAATGATAAATCAGCAATTTTCTTCATGCTTGTAATTTAACTCATGAGATAGGCAAATTCATTTTGGGAATCTTTTGGAAATCCTGGAAGAGAAAATTTGCAAATCTTCTTAATGATTTTGGCAATCTACAATTTGATATGTATCCTAGAATAAAACAGGTAAACAAAAGCTCTTACAACTGTGCTGCCCACGTCTCTACCCTGACATTTCTCATTTCTACAATACTTTATTATCATTTACCCCACTTTAACTTCCTCCTTCATAATTCATGATGGTACAACTTTTGATCAGCTATGTGTCTTATAAAATGTTATACAGGAATAGATGAAATGCCCATTACACTGACCTAAGGATATCATATACTCAAACTATGCTCCTTTCCAGTGTAAAAAATTAAAACAAATACGAAAGGGTGCAAAAGCAAAATTCCATTTAGAAAACATTTAAATGGTTATTATTTTATAATCAAATTATTTCCAGTAGGAGAATCCAGTATCATTGTTTAACACATTTTATCTTCTAGAATATGTGTAAAATCATTTTTTCTTATTAAAATGAGGTTCTTTTCATTAATCCACTATTCATTCTTTTTATTTAATACTGTCTGATTCTTTTCCTTCTCATCCAATAGAGTATTCAAATTCATGGAAAGGTGATTAACAAAAGCTGTCTGAAAGTTGGCTCAGTATAGAATTATCACCAGCTTAGATAGCATCAAATTGGAAAATTAGTAACTTCTAAAAAGCAGCTTTGTAGATTTGCATTCAAATGTGATTGGTTTAATTTATTTAATTCTAAAACTCTTCAAACACCTTCATTATAATCCAATGCAGAGATTTTAATTATGCAGCATAATTTAACGAGTTACTTCCTGGTCCTGTTTTGCAAAGATAGCATAAGAACTTTATGACAGAACTTTGAGTTTATGTTCACATTACAAATAAATTGCCATAAATATTTTAGTTTCTTATAGCATGCACATCAGCCGGGCATGGTGGGGCACGCCTGTAATCCTAGTACTTGGGAGGCTGAGATGGTAGGATCGCAGGTTCTAGGACAGCCTCAGCTACTTAGTGAGGCCCTCTGCAACTTAGCGAGACCGTTTCAAAATAAAGAATAAAAAATAGGGCTGGGGGTGTAGCATGGAGGTAGAATGCCCCTTAGTTAAATCTCCAGTACTGCAAAAAAAAAAAAAAAAAAATTTCACCGAGCTTAAAAAGTCTGCTTTCCTACCTCCTGCAGTTCCTGAGTTTTGTGTTTATCATTCTCTTGCTTTTCTTTTTTGCTTTAAAGTGTATCAATGCATCCTTAAACTACACTGTCAATGTGCATACTGTATAAGCTTCACAGAATGGAACTATGCTGTATGTATTATTTTGTGATGTTTTTTATCCTACTGATGGATGGGGTGCTTATCTAAGTTGCATTGCTGCTGAGGGGACAGGTTTTTAAGAATTAATTATAGAGTTAGTTTTTAATTGCAGTTCTTGATAATTACTGTCAAAAAAGGGAGGGACCTATCCATGAGAATACATCATGGGGGAACTCTATCTGACTCAGAGATTACAGGAGGAGCTACCTACAGGAAATGACAGGTGAGCTGATTTCTTAGTAAAAGTTGGGGATTAATTACTTATAGAAGGAGGAGAGAAGAATCCAGAAAAATAAAAGAACTTAATCCCAAGGTGAGGGTGTAGAGTTATAGGACCCACGAATGGAGGTTAGTTGGGTTCTGGAGTGTGACTGCTGTGAAGGGGTTAACACACATATGACTGACATTTCAGGCCACTGCCCCTCTTTCCTTCCTCCACTCGGGTGTAGCTCTCATGCTTTTTCTCTTTTGGTCAGTACTTTTAGCCAAATGGCCCATAATTATAAATCAGGCAGGCTCTTCAGACATCCTAAATCAATTACAGAGCTCTGTACCACAGTGCAAAATGATGTATTATTCTTTTACCTTTGACATGTCTGAAAGTTTCCTTGTTCACTCCATTCCCCTCACACCGAGCAGCATGCTTAGTTATGTCTTCTGGATGTGCAACCTACTTAGACCAAGGCCTAGTAGTTGATATTTGTAGCCTCTCCTCTAGGCAACCTTATTTCGCCTGTTCTTATCTTCATTGTTATTAATTACCCTTTTATATGGGTTATGGCATTGTGTTGGAACTGTTCCTAGTTAAAACAAATATGCTATTTTTTGTTCATATTTAATGATTGTTGATTTGTTTGAGAGAGGAAATTTCATTGTAGTGTTAAAGAAAAATTATTCGTGACACCTATTAAAATAATAAGGCTGATTTTATTCATGGGTTCATCATAATAGATATACGGAGTACTGCAATAGGGGTTTTCAGTAGGGAGACAGCTTATACTCAATTCCAAATACAATAAGAAAGAGTGGAAATTTATAATCAAGGAACATGATGGGTTCAATGAATACAAAATTACTAAAAGCACATATTGGAAGTGAGGGGAACTTTAAGTTAACCAACTTTTTGACTAAAAGGATTCTTGCTTACTGAAGGCAGACCAGGTTGATGAGATATATCCCAGGGAGTGGTAGAAAAGTTGGGAACCCTATCTGATAAGCCCATGATCAAATGTGGAGGGCCAGTTATTCTGGCTAATCCAATTTAGGGGGATGCTTGTGAAAATTAGGTTTTGCAAAGAGAGACATGGAATTCTACAAGTCTAGACCTTGTTGGGAAGGATTCCGACATGCCTGGTTAACATCTGGTCAAGGAAAGATTCTTTGTCAACAGAGAAAGGAAATAATGCTCCTGTGATTTTTGTACATAACTAGAAAAGTGCAATTTTCAGCACAAAAGTAACTGCGTTTGCAAGCAGGATCCAAGTCACCATCACTAATCCCCCCTCCCCTCTCCTTCATTTATTCATTCTTTTCTTTCCTTGTAAGGAACCCTAAAGATCCTCAAATTACCTGTATTGGGTAAATGAAAGCAAATAGGACAAAGAGAAAAGGGTAAGATACTTTGGTAAGTAATAAAAACAGGTTTCTCTCCCCCATTTCTACTTAGCAGTCCCATGAACATGGTTTCCTATGAGAAAAGTAATAATACATACTAATTATTAGATGGTAATATGTTTTCAATATTTTTCTACCTTAAAGCAGAATGATGCTCCTTTTAAGACAGCTCTGCTTCCTTTGCCTTTCTGGTTACAATAGTGTTTCTTTCAATTCACTTTGCTTTGCTTTTTGTTCTGCCTTGAAAAGCTGGGAAATGACCATAATAGCTGTTTTCCTTGGGCATTGAGCAGTGAGTGAATGTTGAGCTCCCTGTGGGCTAAGTATTTTGATGCAAATTTCCTCGGAAAAAGAAGCAGTGTTGATGATTGCAGCAGAACCACTGTACCTCAGAGCAGGGGATGCTTCCCTGCTTTCCTATCCTGAGGCTGAGTATTAACTACACTATTGAACAGCAAGTGCTTATCATCCCTGCCACTCAGACCACATAAATCTTGGGAAAGAGACAATGTCCCTCCAGGGAGCTTAGCTAGCCCACAAAATGTCAGGAAGAAAGAAAAAAAAAATCAAACCATATTTAGTCCATAGGACTGCAAAAACAGAAGTAATTGGAGCTATTAGAAAAATGTTTATATTACTACCACTCTCCAAAACAATTGATTTTTCAGCAAGCTGTTTTTCAGGCACAAAGTAATAATTTCTTTCAATAAAAGTATTTCAACCACACAATTGGGAACATTTTATAATTCTATATTCATTTCACTTACTGTTACTGTTTTATTGTATTACCAAATTTTTCTTGGATATGTATTATACATACAGAAAACTAATGTTGATCAAAAGTGAAGTATGAGATTGGATTCTACTCTCTAGGATTGCGGTTTTCCCCAAACTCTTATATATTTTCTAATAGTGGAAAATTATTATAAGGGATCAGGGAGAAGAATTAAGGTTTTCAGTATCAGGTTTACTTTGTGGAATAATGGAAATAATGACGGCCTTGGAGTTGGACAGAATTACTACTTTCATTTAGAAAAAATTACAGTACATTCATTTTTAACTGACATTTTATGAAACAGCAATAGGATAATATATGCATTCAGTAAGTTATCCGAACTATACAAAAATTATACAATTAAAAGTAAAGTCGCCTTGTACCTAGACACTTACTCCTATTCTCAGAGGCAAATATTATTATAACATTTTTATTTGTCTTTTATTTTAGAAATAGTCATCATGTATATAAATGAATATAAATATATAGAGAGTTTAAGTATATGTGAATATATGTATGTGATGGGGTTCAGGACACAATACTCCAAAATACAGCACCTTAGCATTTGAGGAAACTGAGGAAACAGGAAGGTCACAGTGACCTTCTACCCCTGTCCTTTTTCCCTGAAGCTGGCCATAAAAATCTATGAAGGATTTTCTGACTTTCCCATGAAACAGGTCCTGAGACCTTCAAGTAACAAGTGACCCCCATACAGTGAAGAAAGGACACATTTATTTCTGAAGACACAGAGTCACAGAGAACAATCTGAACAAGCAGGTCTTGCTGATGTTTCCTTCAGTGTACTAACACTAGATCACACATTTTTATCTAGTTTCACGTCTCCACCACTGTTCACTTCTTCATCAAAACTAGCACTAAAAAA
Source organism: Glis glis (assembly GCA_004027185.1). Taxonomy (NCBI): domain Eukaryota; kingdom Metazoa; phylum Chordata; class Mammalia; order Rodentia; family Gliridae; genus Glis; species Glis glis. The sequence continues at coordinate 44,724 of PVJS01009020.1, forward strand.
ATACACAGGTTTACACATTTTTATAGCTCTTAGTTTCCTTAGGAAGGCATCTGTGCCACATAGAACTTATATTTTAAAAAATTACATACTTTTCTTTTGTTAGCCTATTTGTTTTCTGGGGGCCTTAGCCACGAAACTAGTCTAAGTTGACCTAAGTCAAGCTTCTTACCACTTCTATTGCGATGGTTGGATCTGGAATGTACCCCCAAAGCTCATGTGTTGAAAGCATTATCCCCAATGTAGAGGTGGGAATTTTTGAACTATGATTGAATTAAGAAAGTTCTGATCTCATTGGTGGATTAATCCATGAAATGAAATAGCTGAATGGGCTATTGGGAGGTGGGACCTAGTCAGAGGATGTAATCATTGGCCATGATTAGATCGTGAGGCCTCAGACCTCATTAGTGGATTAATCTACTTGGAGGATTAATCCATTGGTGGCAGAATGTTCTAACTGAAGGTGACACCTAGTTGGAGGAAGTAGGTCACTGGAGACATTGGGGACATGACCTGGAAGGATCAATTTTCTCCCTTGCCTCTCTCTCTCTCTCTCTTCTTTCCATCTGCCATGAGCTGAGCAGCTTTCCTTTGCCACACCATTCTGCCAAGATGTTTCTGCCTTAGAGCCAGCCACCCATGGTTTCACATGGACTGAAACCATGGGAGAAAAGAAATCTTTCCTTTTCCATAGTTGTTCTTGTCAGTTATGTTGGTCAGAGCAATGAAAAGCTGACTAACACAAGGGTATTGGGCAGATAAGTTCAGCCTGTCCTCCTGACTTACCTCCTTAGATAAAGGACTTAGGGAGTAGACTCACTCTGCTGGAATGAAAGGAAAACCTAGGGAATTTTCTATCCTAAAGAAAACATTTTTGCTTTACTATGACTCAGTAGTCCCCTGCTTTGTTGTAAATGTTGCAAAGTATGGATAATGTAGGTTAGAAATGAAACATATGAGGAAGTTTTAATGTGTTTTATGTATTTTCTCATTTAGCTATTTACTATGCCCCTCTGCTTATTAGCACCATTGTTTACAAGCATATCTGATGGCACAATGCAATAGCTTTTGAAGGAAAGGGGTGAAGATAAAAGAGGAGAGTTTCTATGCCTACGAATGCTGTAACTCCTGATAAGGTTACTGTTGAAAAATACAATATTTTAAATCATTTCACTTAAAAGTTCAGCAAGGCGGTTATAGTTAGATATAGAATGTCCCCCGAGGAGCTCATGTATTAATGTTCAGGGTTAGTATAATTAAGTTATGAGGGTTGCAATCTCATCAGCGTGTAAGTCCATTGTAATGGATTTACTGGGTGGTAACCTAGGCAGGTGGGGTGTGGCTGGAGAAGGTGGGTCCCTGAGAGTGTAGTCTTAGGAACTGTGCTTTTGTCTTTGAATCCCCTTGTTTGCTTGCTTGCTTTCTCTTGCTTCTGGCCTTTGTGATATGGAAGCAAAGCCCTTTTTCCCTCTCTGTGCTTCTCACTGTCATGTCCTGAGATCTGCAGACCTGGCTGGACATGGGCTGAACCTCGAAATCTCCAAAATCTGTGAGCAAATAAATCTTTCTTCCTCTAAGTTGTGTGGTCAGATTTTTTGAATCACAGCAGTGGGAATGTTGACAAAGACAAAGGGACACAATTAAAGTCTGTCTTTACACTAAAGGGTACTTCCCATTGGGACTGGTCATCCAAGTTTTCCTATTCCATTGGAGATAATTTGTGGAAAAAATGACTTAAAAATCCATCCATGGCACCAGCAAAAATTGAAAAGTCAGTGAACAAAATCACAGTCATTTGACAAGGAACAATGCTGATTACCTGAATAGCAATTGGGATCTCAAAATGGAGTTGAACTTTTGTTTAAAATTCGTAGTCATTTAATAGATTTAAGAAAGGAATTATTTAGCAGCATAACTCATTGCCCGGCAAAGGAGAAGTCACACAGTTGGCAGGGACCTAATAATGCCATCATGTTACGCTATGGGGAGTAAAATGCTCAAGCAATTTCTGTACATGAAACTGATAAAATTCCTCTCAGACAGCACCAGAAGTTGACATATTGATGACATGGCAATGACAGCTTTTCTATCCAGGTTGGTGAGTCGTCAGGTCTCCTGAATAAATGTGATATTGTAGCATTTGTAAAATTCATCAGTGATGGCAAAATTCAAAAAAAGTGTGTTCTACAAAGAGCTGCCAGGGGCAAGCAAAGTCTTTGTGTTTTGTCTTCATATCTGGAAACAAAAAAGCCTGCCATGGAGGACTTTGTTGGCAAGCTGTGCTGGTGGTGTCTTTTCAATGTTTGGTTCCAGGAAAGATTTTGTTTCTCTAGTAATGAGAGAGAGAGAGAGAAAAAAAAAATTCTGACATTATCACAATGAACTGCTTTCTTCACAGATATATGCTGGTGCTGAAAATTCCTGAAGATGAAAGGAGAAACATTCTTGCAAGTGCTGAAAAAAAATTAACATTATTTAAACTGGGCCCCACCCCTGGAAAATATTTTAAATCTGTGGGAAAACTTGGCCAGGGAACTCATCAATCATCCAGAAATCTGTGGGCTCAGCGGGGGATGAACTCTCAGCTGGGAATGGGCGTCCAAAGGTGTATTGCAAGGCTACCATCCAGCTACTAGAAGGGTAACTATTGCCGAGTACTTGGAAATGCAGAATGGATGCAGAGACCATCCTCCTGGTTGGACATTTTCTTCACATGAGCCAGATTCAAGGCTCCGGAGGAAATGTGAGTTGTCCTCTCTAAATGCTGAATGTCTCCTCAATTCAAGTGAGGAGACTGTTGGCTTCAAAATGAAGCAGAATCATTGGGAAAATCTTGTTGCAAAAGAAAATCTTAAAATGCTTTTAACTGCATGCTGGGGTTCGAGAGTGAGGGTGAACAGCAAGACTTAAAAATCTCCTGAAAGAACTGCAGACAAAAAATAGTGCTCCCCCCCTCCTTTTTTAGACCAAGTATATGATTGGATAAGTGGTCCTTTCTTTGAATTTTCTGTTAATCTTGAGAATTTGACTCAGGAAAAAGAGTAGAACTTTATGAGCTGTAGTCTGTCAGATTATCTATTCAAGATGAGATTTATTCTCTTTTTTTCCCTTTGATAAATTCAGGATTTTATGAAAGACGAGTATCTTGCCATTCATAGCTTAGTGAACATTTGGTGTAGTTTTGAAATTCTTACACGCTTCCATGTTTAATGAGTCTCAAGTACAAGAAAATAATCATCTCCTTTCATCTGAAAATATCTCTGTGTATATCTCAAATTCAGTCCTGAATCCAGTGCTGGTGCTACAAAAAACAAGCTCACTTGTCACTTTGAAGAGGAAAATTTCACTCTTTATCTTTTCTTTTCTTTTTTTTTTTTTTTTTTTGCAGTACTGGGGATTGAACCCAGGGGCGTTCTACCTCCACGCTACACCCCCGGCCCTATTTTTTTTTTATACTTTATTTTGAAACCGGGTCTCACGAAGTTGCAGAGGGCCTCACTCTATCTTTTCAAGACAGTACTTTTGTATACAGAGTTCAATAAAAGAGATCAAAGAACCAACTTGTGTAAACAATAATTTTGTAACAGTGGGGCCTGATATTTTCTCTTGGAAAATGGTTTTCACTCTTTCATAAAGTTGTGTTATAGGAAACACCCAAACACAGATGGTCTATATTTATGGGTTCCATGTCTACTGGTTCTGCACCCATGAATTCAACCAATCACAGATCTAAAATATTTAGGACAAAAAGATACATCTGTATGACCATGTATAGATTTTTTTCTGGTCATTATCCCAAAGCAATGTAGTACAACAACTATTTACATAGCATTTATACTGTATTAAGTATCATAAGTAATCTACAGATGATTGAAAGTACATGTCAGGATATACAGAAATTATATGCAAATGCTATGCCATTTTATCTTGAATATCTATAAAAAGTTTGAATATCTACAAAATATTTAGTATCTACAAACTTTGGTTTCCAGAGGGGGTCTTGGAAACAATTCCCTAAGGTACTGAGAGTTATAAATGCACACACATAAACACACACAGATATACACATACACACATACATATGTTATATATGTACATTCATATGTTCATCATATGGGGGTTTTTAGCTTTACTATTCAACATCGTCGTTAAAATTTTATGTGGTAAATATATTTAATTAAAATCAATTTAAAAGTTTAAGTTAAATGTACTATTCTTGGAGAAAATAATGTTGAGGGGGTATTGGGGATTTAACTCAGGGGCATTCTATCTTTGAGTTATACCTCCAGCCCTATTCATTTATTTTATTTTATAATTTTTTTATTTTATTTTTTTTTGTGGTACCGGGGATTGAACCCAGGGGCGTTCTACCTCCGCACTATACCCCCGGCCCTATTTTTTTATACTTTATTTTGAAACTGGTTCTCACAAAGTTGCGGAGGGCCTCACTAAGTAGAGAGAGAGAAAGAGAGAGAGAGAGAGACACAGGGAGAGAGAGAGAGAGAGCTGAGGCTGGCTGTGAACCCGGATCCTCTGGTCTCCACCTCCCAAAGTACTGGGATTACAAGCATGCACCACCACGCCCGGCCTTCATTTATTTTATTTTGAAACATAGTCTCCTTAAGTTGCTGAGGGTCTTCCTACATTGCTGAGACTAGCCTCCAACCTGCCATCCTCTTGTCTCAGTCTCCCAAGTACTAGGATTATAGGTGTGTGCCACCATGCCCAGCTGGGGAAAATAATTCCAAGAAATCAAATCCTAGTGTTCTTACACAATCCATTTAGCAGGAATTTACTATATTTGTGTTATAGGTTTTAAAATGTATGGAAATAAAAGAATTAAATAAAACCCAAGAAAATATGCTAAACCTGAACACCTACTTATTTGAAGGGAAGTTGCTAAAACCCATTTTTAATTTTAAGTAGGAAAGGAAAATATTTGTAGATAACATTTTCATTATCTAGCATATTGTATTTAGGAATTTGTGATAAGGTTTTCAGGCTCTTACATAAGTTTAAACAAGCAAGTTTTTTTTTGTTAAAACAGAGAAAACTAACATTTATTCTAACATTAAAGTCGATATAATTTTGTGTGAAAGGGAAAGCACATTCACACAAAAAAGGCTAATAAATTAGATAAAAAACCCAAATCTATAGAAAAATATTATTTTAACTCAAATGGGCATTGATAATTATTATTGTACTATGATATCTATCTCATCTGTAGATCATGTTACTGTATCAGTCAATGAAATAAAATAATTTTATATAATGTGGTACATCACACTTTCCCAAAGTGGCCACAACACCTCCCATTGGACATGCCATGTTTACAAAGTAGGTTTGATACCCTCTCATGGAGAGGCTGGGCTGATAGTTCTTCCTCTGGAACAATGGTGTGATAATTATAACAGAAGTAATTTTTCAGCCTGAATCCTAACACTCAGTACTTCTTCTGCCTGATTCTCTCAGACCATTCATTCTTTGAACCCAGTCCCCATGTGCTGAGGAAGTCCTAGCAGTCTGTAGAGGAACCTGTGTGGAAAGGAATAAGAGTCCAAACCCTACAGCACTAAATTCCAAGCTGTCCTCCAGGACCTAATTTCCAGTAATACCAGCTCCAGAGAAGTGAAATAAAGGACTATTGTCATTTTATGCTATTACGATTTGGGGGCAGTATTTTTTTTTCACAGAAATTCATAACTGGAAGAAGCTTGGGTTCCACAGGGAGTGGAGGAGAGCCATGACAAAACCTAAGGCGCTCACGTTGCCTTTGGAACTGTGGTGAGTGATGCCCAAAATGATTTACAGTAAATTATTAACAGAAGCCTAAGGAGATGTTGAGAGAGTGTAGCAATGGCTTAAATAAAAATGTTATTGAAAGCTGAAGGGAAAGGGAGCCTTGTTAGAGAGTGGTGAAAAATTTGGCCATACGGTCACCTGCCGTCAGGCCGAGCATAGGAAACACACTTAGCTTGATGATGCAGATAAGAAATTTTGCTATAAAGAAGATCAAAAATTATTTGCAGGAAAATGAATGGAACCAGAGAATATTATGCTAAGTGAGATCAGCCAGTCTCAGAAAGCGATGAGTTGTGTGTTTTCTCTCATGAGGAAGATAGACAGTACTTAGATCATACAAGGGCCTTCAGATAAAGGAGGAGAGACTCCAGTGGAGTGGTGGAGGGGGTTTGTTTGGGGGGAGGGAGATGGGTTGGGGAGGAGAAGTGATGAAGGTAACAGTTTAAATAATGCTGTGCACAAATACGAAATTATCTCCACCAATCTCAATGACATACGCGGGAAGGGGAGGGACTGGGGTGGAACCTGGAAGGAAACACAAGTGTTGTGTGCACGTAGGTTCCTATCACTCTATACTTAATGTATAACTATACTGTATAATTAATGTATAATGTATAATAAAAATGCACTAATGAAAGTATATCTTAATTTTTTTTTTGCGGTACCAGGGATTGATCCCAGGGGCATTCTACCTCTGAGTTACACCCCCAGCCCTATTTTTTATCCTTTATTTTGAAACCGGGTCTCACGAAGTTGCGGAGGGCCTCACTAAGTAGCTGAGGCTGGCCGCGAACCCGGATCCTCCGGTCTCCGCCTCCCAAGTACTGGGATTAAAAGTGTGCGCCACCACACCTGGCCTGAAAGTATAATTTAAAAGAAGAACATTTGGCCGGGCATGGTGGTGCACGCTTGTAATCCCAGTACTTTGGGAGGCAGAGACTAGAGGATCCGGGTTCGCGGCCAGCCTCA